>JAASFI010000727.1:0-18826 GCA_023333705.1 Globisporangium viniferum | reverse complement strand
GGAGAACGTCTGCAGCGCGTCGCTGTTGACGTGGGAGAGCGCGAAGAGCTCCACGCCCAGGAGGTACGCTGCGATGCGCGCTTGGGTCTCTTGTGGTAGACGCGCATAGCTCCAGTCGCTGCAGGTGTCTCTGTAGCTACTGGTTCTCGCATCGCGGAGGACCTGACTGTGCTTCGAAGGCATGACGATCGTTTTGCTCCCCAACATGTCTGGTCACAATGCAAATATGACACACTGACACTGTCAATACGATCTCTTCCATTTTAGCCAATCATTTACTCTCATTTAAATATTCCACCAATCAAATGCTGTTCTTAGCCAAGTCAATGGGTACACTTTCGAGCGTTTTGATTCGACAAAAATCATTTTAACCAATTATATCGTCTAAATTTAGTAAAGGTTTAAAACAACTTTCTTGGTTGTTCCGTGGGTTCATAAAATGCTCCCAATCAAGCAAATCAAAATCATCTCACAAACACACAAATCAGACCAAAGGTTGGGGCTCGAGAAAGCGCGTCCCAAGACGCGTCATTGCGAGTCTCCACGCGCGCTTCAGCATCCCTCGAGGCCGCCAGTCGACAGCTCTCGTATTGCACAACCTGCTGCCGCCTTTATTCGTCTCTTCACGCTCAGTCTTCGCTGAGAAAATGATGGCGCCAAGCAGCTCTCGTGCCTCCATCGCAGGAGGACTGGCCACCACACACAGCGGTAACGGTGGTGGTAGCGGTGCTGTTGGTATCCGCCAACACCCGCTGCTGGTGCTGGAGCAGCTCTCGTCGCAGTGTGTGGAGCTCTGCGAGCTCCGCCTCATCTGCGAGCAGGTCTGCACGCGCTTCACGGTGCTCGCCACCCACTTGGAGGACGCCTCTCACGGAAGACCAACTGATCAAGACTCGACGACGTGGCAGGCGCGCGTGGAGAGCCTCATCGCCCGGTTCGCGGGGTTCGTGGACCGCAATGCGTGCAACAACGTTGTGCGGCGGCTGACCGACGTGCACCGCCTGCGCGAGCTCTACGAGCTGCAGATGGAGATGGACGCCGTGTTCCGCGCGACGCGCTCCGAGCACGTGGACGTGGCGCACAACTGGCAGCTGCAGTGGCAAAAGGACGTCGAGTTTGCCGAGCAGCAGCTGCAGCGCGCCGTGCTGAACCGCGAGCTGCTGCGGCGAGAGCTCAGCGACCAGCACCAGCAGCGCGAGGCGCTCGCGCTCGTGAAGTTCGCGGCCGAGAACCTGCAGCTGATGAGCGACACGAACAGCACCAGCAGTAATCTACTGGTGGAGGACGACGACCCAGAGTACCGTGCCAGTCGTATACTACTATACAAGAGAGTGTTCCGAACGTTGCTGGGCATCGCAGACGTCGACGTGCCAGTCATTCCCGAGTGGTTCATCTCGCCCAACGACGTCGCGGCGCAGAAAACGCCGTTCAGCAGCGGCTCGAACGCGGACATTTTCTACGGCGAGTGGCTGCCGCTGGCGAAGACCGTGATCATCAAGCAGCTGCCAAGAGACCAGCAACAGAAACAGAGCTCTACTGACACTAAGGACGCGCTCATGCGCGAGGTGCTCGTGTGGTACCCGCTGAACCACCCAAACGTGCTGAAAATCGTCGGCGGCTGCCACGTGTCGATGCCGCCGTTCCTCGCGTACGAGTGCCCGGCAGCCGAGTCCCAGACCCTGGACGAGTACATACTCAATGCGCCGTTATCAACAGCAGCAACAAGTTCAAGCCAGCGTCTGGTGTTCCATCTGCTCTGCCAGGCGTCCCAGGGGCTCCAGTACCTCCACGAGCAGCAGAAATTGGTGCACAATGACCTGAAATGCTGCAACATCCTCGTCAGCGCCGACGGGAACGCCAAGCTCTGCAACTTTGCGCGCGCCTCGCTTGCTGATACTACATCAGCAACATTGCAGGACCTCTGCGTTCTGAACCACACAGGCTCGCTCCGCTGGACGTCACCGGAAGCCTTGGCGAACGGGGAAATCGGATTCGCTGCGGATATCTACGGGCTCGGCATGTGCGTCTTGGAAGCCGTGACGGGCGACATCCCCTGGGGTTTCCTGGACGACCAAGCGATCAAAGAGAGGATCGCGAATGGTGAGCTGCCCGAGTCAAGTGACGATCTTAACGACAGTATTGTGGACCCCGACGTGTGGAGTCTCATCAAAGCGATGTGCGCTTTTGATCCGGAGAACCGCCCAGTCATCGCAGATGTGGTCGAGCAATTGAGACTTTTCGCGGAGAGAGAGCGCCAACAAAGTCGCGACAATGTCGCAAGTGGCTCCGCGCGCGATCCAAAGTCTGGTGGCGAGTTGAACCAGCAGCAGATGGCGGCGATGAATCCTGCCGACTACTCCAACTACCGCCGCCGGCTCTCGCACAGCCGGGGCTCCATGAGCGACACGCGGAGCGTCTCGTCGGACTCGTCGAGCACGCTGTCCAAGGACGACGCGCAGCAGCAGCAGCAGCAGCGTCAGGTGGACACGGTCAGCGCCGTGACGCTGCACCAGAAGTGGCTCGGCATCAAGATCAACTCGATCGGCACCAAGATCGTCGTGAGCAAGTTCCTACGCTCGGCCTCGGGCGCCATGGGCGAGATCGAGGCCTCGGGCTCCGTGCAGCTGGGCGACACGATCTACGCCGTGAACAACCAGACCGTGCGCGGCATGAACCGCCACCAGATCGGCGCGTTCATCCAGAGCACCCCGCGGCCGCTCCAGCTGTCGTTCAAGCGCGAGGCGGCGCTTCTCGACAACTGCTTCTGCTTCCACGGCCTGCGGCTCGAAGAGCGCTGGCGCGACCGCGGCTCGGCGCTGCCGTTGCCCGGGTCGCTCGATCGGCTCTTCGGGTCCACGAGCGGCTGCTTCTCGTTCGAGATGTGGTTCAGTCTCGCGAGTGTCCCCGACAGTTTCCTCGGTGGCGTCCTGCTAGGCGCGCAGGACATCCCTGTGGAGGACAACTCGTGGGCGTACATCCACAAGCAAATGGTGATCGTCGACCCGCATGGCAACCTCTGCTGCTCGCTGCTCAACAGCGAGACGCCCGCACTGATCGCCCGCGAGCTGGCGCCGAGCATCTGGTACCACTTGGTGGTCACCTACAGCACCAACGAGAAGCAGCTGGCCGTGTACCTCGACGGTGAGCTGCGGCATTCGGCGTCCGGGTCGCTGCATCGCGATTGGATGCGGTTACGACACGTGAACATCGGCTCGGGGTGCATCTCGGGCCTCTCGCCCGCCAAGCCGACGCCGGACTTCACGGGATGGTACGGCTTCAACGGCCTCATCGCCGACTTCAAGGTCTGGCGCGCGCTGCTGGGCGATCTCGAAGTGCACCAGCTCTTCCGCGGCGCGACGGACTGCGTGGACATCCCGAGCTACTCGATGAAGCGCGACTTCCGCAAGAAGTCGCTGCAAGGCGCGCAGTACCCGGAGCGCGTGCGTGCCACGCGTCCGCAGCACGTCGTCGCGCAGGTATACTAAGCTGATGGTCTGTCTGACCACAGTAACAACTTTGTTCTCTTCTACAGTAGTGTAGTATGTTGTCGATGTTCCTACCGGTAGTCGACATGAGCTCTTCTTGCGTTCGATAGCAATAATTTACTTTTCTTTAATATCCCGATCAATGCGAATCCGATAGGATATTGAACGGTCCACGCCCACCGCGCTCGTGCCGGATGCCGACCATGAGCTCTTCGAGGATCCACTGGCTCGGGTTCGCGGTCGCGACGCCGTCCAGCACGCCGCCGAAGATCTGCCTGCAGTGCTGCGTGCTGTTCTCGTCCAGGGGCTCACAGATCGTCCACTTGAGGTTGTCGATCCACATCTCCTCGCGCATCGGCTCGAGACGCGTCCGGCCCTTGGGCGGCGACGTCAGACTCACGAGCACGCGCGCCGGGTCGAGTGCGCAGAAGAAGACGATCCAGCCCTTGTCATCGCCGAGGTGCTTGCGCGAGACGAGCACGACGGTCTTCAAGCGCTGCTCCATCCCGTTCACGCCAGGCGCGCGGTCGATCGTGCGGTAGATCACAATGTTGTCCTCATCGACGCGCTGCAAGATGTGAAAGCGCACTTTGAGGCTCGGCGAGTAAGTTTGCGTGGCCGCGTCTTCCGTGATCGCCATTTCCCAAAACCTGGACGCGATCTCGTCGGCCGACTGGAACAGAAAGATCTTCTCGAGCGAGTACGTGAGGCAGCTGCCATCGACGCTGCGAAAGTCCTTCCAGCCGAAGAGATCGGGACCCCACGTGAAGACGCTCGGACTACTTCGCTCGCGGAACTCGAGCACGCGAGCGTACGCGCGGCGCGTGACCTGCGCACAGTACTCGGGCGTGACGGGGCGGATCTCGGCACCGCGGGGCCGCTCGCTCCGCTTTTCCCACTCGGTGATTGTGCGCGCGTTCGCTCGGATCTCGGCGCCTGCGAACTGCACGAGCTCCTTTTTCAATCGCTCGAATACTGCGTTCTTGGCTTGAAAGACCTGATTCTCAGCAAGTAGCGCGTCTTTCTCGAGAAGCAACTGCACGTATCGCTCTCGAAAACTCTGGAACAACGTGATGTCGAGGCTTTCCGACTCGGCTTCTGTCGCTGTTGTCGATGGCTCGTTATGCGCTGCTTCTTCACGTGGTGATCCGCGATTGTCCCGATGCCGTGCTATCAGTGCCTCGTTCTCTGCCTCAAGCCGAGCCACTTCGTTCTGGAGGTCCTTGAGCGTCACCTGATTGTTGATTTCGAAAGAAACGAGCAGTTCAATGAGACTTCACAAGTGTTGCCAAAGATACACTGTACGCACCGGATGCCATCATAAGACCTCGAAAAGCTCAACAACCCAAACGAGCAGTTACAGTATAAAAAAATAGGCACTCACCAGCGTCTTGTAGTACACCTTCTTGGCAAACTCCCGGTCCTTCACCAGCATCACAGCCGTCCGTTTCCTCTTCTTCTTTGATGATACCGTCGCCGGTTGCTGAGTATTGGGACTGATATTTGTATTGCACTCTGAGCGGCTCTGCGTCTGGGTCTCTTCACCCGTCTCGGGAACTTCGATCCGCACTCGCTCGAGGCGGTTCTGCGCTAGAAACTCGAGCATCTCTCGCACGTTCGCCAGGTCGCTCAGTCGACTCACCCTGACGGGGTTCCCAGGCGCCGTGTCGCCAATACCTTGGTCACCTTCATCATCATCACTATCCGACGTGTCGCTCTCCGACAGCTCGATGTGCACAGCCTCGAGACGGTTTTGCGTCAGAAAGTCGAGCATTTCCGTCACATTCGCGAGGTCATTCAGCGCGTGTGGCTCGCGCTCTTTCGCAGCTGCCTCTGCGATCGCTGCTGAGAGAGGTGATGCGTTCGTTGGTGTTGCTGCTCTCGTCCTGACCCTCCGACGACGCAGCACGAGCTTCTTGCGCGCCGTGCGGCCTCCTGCGTGCGATGAGCTATTCAAACCACCACCACTCACTCCTAGAGACGCATCGCCCGCAACGTTCACATGGTCGCTACTGTCGCTCTCGACGTCACCATCGCCCACGTCCTCCTCCGACATGTCGATGCGCACAGCCTCCAGGTGATTCTGCGCGAGGAAGTCGAGCATCTCGCGCACGCTCGCGAGGTCGCCCAGACCGCCACTGCTGTCGCCACTGCCACTGGCGACAGTGCTGGTACTGCCTCCGGTAGCTGCTGAATTCATGGTCCGCCCGCCAGCTCACTCGAGCGTGTCGATGAGAACGTGAGTCTGTTTGGCTTGTGACTATTACATCGCAGCTCTTCCGCGATGATAGGCATCAGTATACCCACCTCCAAAATTGTTATCCGAGTATACATCATTCATTCCCAAATAGCCGCCAACTTTGTGCAGTTGATGGCAGATGCACTTTACTTTGCACATGAGAATGGGTCAGATGGCTTTTGTGTATTTCTCTTGTTGTATGTTCATTTTTGCTTGTACTCACACTCACTCATTCACTCATCATTCTTCACCATCAGCCCCCCTCTCTTTCTGGGCTTTAGGTGGTTTGCTCTAGTAGTAGTTGCTTCGAATATACTGGTCCGACGTGCGGCGGTTGCGCGCCACCTCGTTCGCGAGCATGTGGTTCGCGTACAGCGCCTGGAGCGCCTTCATGCGCTTCGTGCTTAAATACAGCGGTCGGCCGCGTCGGATGTTGATGTCCTCTTCGCCAAACATGTCGAGGTACGGCGACCCAAAGTACGAGCTGCGTGGCCCAAACACCAGCAGCACGGACGACGACCGGATGAGGAAGAAGAGCCCCACGCCGCTGCCGCACGTGATCGCGTGGTACGTGCACGCGCCCATGTTGTCGCTGCGGCGCCGGCAACACTCCGAACCTGCGCACAGCACTTCACCACACGCCAGGCACAGCGCCGGGTTCTCCACCACGCGCCACGTTTGCTTGCACTTGCTCTTCCCCAAAACTTCGCTGTGCAGATCCGTGTACAGAGACGCAAGCCGCGTGAGTCGGATGTTGGCAAAGTACAGCCGCATCACGCCGTTCGGGTCCTCTGCGTGGCGGAACGGCAACGCTGGAATGCGATCAAGGTTGCTGTGGATGACCTGCATCTGCGTCTCGGCGTCCATTGTGTTATCAGCAGCATCAGCGTCGGCAGCGATCTTGTCGAGCGCCTCCAGCAGCACGTCCACGTGACCCGTCTGCGTGTACAGGTGTTGGGCATCTTCTGGAACAGACGCGAATCGCGTGTGCTGCAACTGCGTGGCAGCAGCCTCCAGGTACTTCATCAGCTCCGCATCGAGCAGCACTTGGTCAATCGTCGGAAGTCCCAATTGCTGGCACAGATCGTAGAAGTTCGTACTCAGACGCAGGGAGCTTACAAAGTTCGCGCACCACGATGCATCTGGATCGTTCTCTCCGCGAAAAAACGCGCGACAGAGCAGCGTCACTTGGCGCATAAACGATGAGCACGCAGACTTGAAGAGATACAGGAGCTGGTAGCCGCGGAGGCGCTGGTGAGGTAGCACCACCTGCTGTTGTCGCTGGAATGAGTCGTCAGACAGTGGCTGCTGCGACACGATGTCCACGCCTGCCCATCCACTCAGGCGGTCCATCAACTGCTCGAGCGATCGCTGCATCTCCAGGTCTTCCTCTTTCGTGCGTCCCGTCATTTCATCTTCCTCCTGCGCTTCCGCTGCGCCGCTGCACACACCGTCTAGGTGCAGCTCCTCATCGTTATGCTCCTCTGCGGGCAAGCGCGAGAGCTGGATCAGCACTTGCGCCATGTGGAGCACACAGAACGAACGGAGCGTGAGCAAGATCTCCGCCTTCGTGTGCAGCATACTGCTGCAGATTGCCACACTGAGGTACAGCAAGTCCTGTCCGAGGATCGGCTGCCCAAGCTCCAGTGGAGGTCCGCCGAGCAACGCGTTCTCCCACTCGTCTGGAGACAGACTCAGACGCAAGTTCGCCACGATCGGCGCGCAGATCGCGTGGTAGAAATCCTGCTTCCTGTTCTTGAATAACAAGTGCACGCGTCGGAGCGAGCGCAGCAGCACGTTCAGCTTGCTGTCTTCTTTCGGTGAGAAAGGGTCAAGCTGGCTGTCCAGCGACTCGGGTAATGACACCGCCAAGCGCGTCTTCATGCATGGCACTGGTGCATTCAAAATAGACGTAATCGCCAATGACGAGAACGAATTCGACGGTGCTTTCGCTCCGTTTGCTCCGCGTTTTTCAGAGCAAGATGCCGCCGACTCCATTGAGTAAATAGCCGACGAAATGCCGCTCAGCTGCACACTCGTGCAAGTCGACGCCACTGCGGACCAGATGATGTGCGCCAGCTGCGGACCCGTGTTCAAAAATCCGCTCTTCAACGCGTTCATGGCGGCCGCGACGTCCGTCATATCTGGCTGGAAGCGCAGCATCGTCTCCAGAAAGGAGATCGCAAACTGCTTCATGGCGCGCACATCTTCCTGTTGACGCTCGCCATGCTCTTCGTCTTCGCTGTCGCTGAACTCATCTTCGCTGAATTCGGTGTCATCCTCCAGTTCAATGGACTCCAAGCGAGCGGGGAGTCCATCCGAGATCCACGACTTGATGCTGGAAGTGTCCTGCTTCAACTGAAACACTCGCTCCAGCGCTTCGCGATCTTTTTGACGATCGTCCAGCGTCAGTTCACGACTCAGTGGGACGTACGGAACGACCATGGAGCTCAACGCCTGGCACAGCGGACACAAAAATTCGCCAAAGTGTGCGTCAAATGCGACGTTCGACTGGCTGTGCTCCAAGTTGAAGCGCGACTGCGCCTTCACCGAGTCGAAGTACTTCCTCCAGCAGTGAAGATGCACGGCGTGTCCACACAGCGTCAGGTAGATTTGAGGAGGAAACTTCGCCGGAGCTTCCGTGCCTTCTTCGAGCTCACCTTGCTGCAACGCATGTGTAGTCACCTGGCTCATCTGTGAGTGACCGATGTACATGATCGGGTCGTCTTTCTTCTTCTGGGAGCAGATGATGCAATCCGGGACAGGCGGCGGGCGATACACAATCGTCGAGCCAACGCCGGAGTCTTGTTGGCCCTGGAGCTCGCCGAGGTTTTCTGCTCCATCAGTTGACATGTCGTCTTCGTCGTCATCATCTTCTTGCATTTCAGCGAAAAAGGTGGACTGGGCGAACGCTTTCTGACGAGCCATCATGGCTTCGATCGCACGCTGCTGGTGCAGCTTCTTCAGCTCCGTTTTCGACAAACTGCTGTCCTTGGATGCATCCTCTTGCTTCTTCTCACCGCTGTAGAAAATGTGCTCAACAAATGAGTAGATAGCCGGGTCCATTGCAGACAACTCTTTCAAAATCCAGTAGATGGCGGAGATCGTCGACTTGGACGTGTCGAAATCGTTCTTCACCTGGTCTTTTGCGAAGGTGACCAGCAAAGAGATGACACTCAGCTCCTGAACCTCGTAGTTTTCGCCCTGGTCGCTGCTACAATAGTTACAAACAGCCAAGTTTGGTTAAGAATCACATTTTCACACGTGGATCACAATAGACAACAGAAACTGGCACTTACTCGCTGCTCATTTGAACATCGCCCTCGACGTCGCCGTTCGGTTGTCTCCGGACGCGCTTCTTGCCTCGCCAATCATCGTCTTCCTCAAATGTGTCAGCCCCACTTCGGAGCAGTGCGATCACCTGTCTCTTCTTATTCTCTGAAAGAATCGCGTCACTTGGAAGCGCTCGCGATTGGTGGTTGCTATGTTTGAGCATCAAAATCATCACGTTGATCAGGTGGATCACTCGCAGCACCACCGTCAAGTTTGTGCGTCTAGGCTGCGTCCCAATGTCGACCGCAGCGTCTTCAAGTAGTAGTCGCAGGATGCCAATGAACCCCTTCTCCAAAACCATGAATCGGATCGACGACAGACTTGCGTGGGCTGGCGGGATTTGCTCAACCATCGGGATCGGAGTGTCTTCAATCTTCCAGGATTTGAAAAGCGCTTCTTGGCGAGCAAATTGCGCTTTCTCGTGACCAGAGCGACTGAGATGGTAGAAACCTGGATCGTATTCTTTGAAGTACTCTTTCTTGAGCACATACTTGTTCGGCTCCATGACCCCTCCCCCTTCATTGGCGGCATCCCCACCTGGCAAAAATGGTGACATCAACGACGAACGTTTCACTTGCACATCCGCAACTTCGTCCAAAATGCGCTCTAATCTTGCGAGATGCTGCTTCTCGTGGTGAGCTGGCACGCCTCCGAACGCAGTAGATACCATGAACGAAGTCTGGTCGAGAAGTTCGGATAAGCGGCACGGGTGCTGGGTCAGACGGTGGACGATTTCTCTTCGCAGTACGATGTCATGCTCCTTCATGGCATCAAGTGGAGGTGGCAGCTCGGTGATGATCCAGATTAACTGCAGCAAAGCAGCCTCCAGAACAGTGACAAGCTTCCCGTCGTCGCCGCCAGTTGGAAAGTCTCGGGAGATGCTGCTTCTGCTGTTCTTCAGGCTCAGCAGCCACTCGGAAAGCCCAAAGCGATCAAAGTAGATCGTGAAGAACTTCGGGAACCCCACAATCCCAGTGCTGATTTGGAGGAGGAACAAATCCAAATCCCGCAGCTCACTGCACCATGGCGGGCTCATGTAGTTCACCATTTGGCGATGCATCGATTGACCATTGCGAATCCACAAGCCGCTGTGAATTTGAGCACACAGCACGAGGGTACGCAGTGGGAACTCCATCAGACCATAAATCAGCAGCTCTTTCTTCTGCTTGAAGTTGTTCGCTTCTTGGTCCATCGATTCGTCCACATTGTAGAATCGAGCGATCGATCCCTCGATAAACGTTTTCCAGTTCGATAGCCACGACGGCGCCGAAGAACTGGTCGACGAGCACGGTCCATAATACAAACTCTCCAAGAGAAAGCTCGCCAGCAAGCTGTGCAACGGGTAGTGGAACGACACGGGTTGGCTTCCCACGTCGAATTTGACAATCTTCTCCTGGTGCGCTCCCATGAGGTATCCAAACGGTGGCGTGTACAGCTGCAGCACCGACTGCGTCATGCCCGACACGTCGAGCTGCTCCCAGAAACACTCGAGCACGTTGTTGATCATCTGCTGCTTCCCGTCGTATGTGCCTAAGTCGTTGCGGAGTCCCTTGACAAGCTGCGACAGCAACTTGGTGATCGTGGAATGGAAAGAGAACGCCGTGAACCACAGCTGGGTCTCGTAGGTGACATGGGCATGACCGTCCTGGATCCGCATTTGCGGGTCAAGCCCTTGAACCTGTCGGAGTGCATCAAACCATCTGCGGAGCATATCCTTGCAAAGCAGAATCTCGCTGGCAACAGACGGGATGTTGAACACATAACCGATGATGTCGGTCGAGTACGTGAATCGACGGAACTTCAACAGCGAGTGGTCGCAGTCCAGTGTGCGTGACAGGCTCGCGAGTTCAGGCGACATCGATCGTGCGCTAGACGCAACCACCGCCGAGAGCTTGGTCGATTTCGCAAGCTCGAGCGCGACGTTGAATGTATCCAGAAGCATCTCGACCACACCGTGCTCCGCCAGGTGGCTCACAATCGACGGCGTCGTGAAAATCTGCACACCGTACTGGAACAGCGACTCATCTCGGGTGCCAATGCCGCAGAAATACTTGGTCATCATGCGGTTGTACACTTTCACGAACACGATCGAGAATTTGAGTTTCGGGTCTTTGTCGCCCTGCAGCTTCAGGTACAGCTCGTAGAGTTCGAGCACGCTTTCTTTGCGGAAGTACGGGTCCGAGAGGAACATCACCTGGATCGGCTCTTTCGGCGCAGACATCGGGTTCGACGTGTCGAAGAGCTTGCCGTAAAACATGTTGAGAAGCGGCCTTGAGAGCGATCCGATCTGTTTCACCCACCGGATAGTGTGCAGCAGCACGTTCTCGTCGTGGATGTGCTGATCTTCAACGACGCACACGTGCCATCCCTCCGACTTGAGCTCCTGCATCAGCGTCAGCGCGTCGCGCAAGGTCACGTTCGCAGCTACGATCTCGTACCCATTCGAGTCGATACTGCGTACCAGCTCTCGCGGGTCTGCGATGTGCTTCTCCGTCAGTGAGCGCACCAAGTCTTCGTCCGAGTGCACGTCGTCGTTGCATATTCGCACATGGAATACGGGCGGGTCCATCATGCCAACGTACGACGGGTCTTGCTGCTGCATCTGCAATCTGTATTCATTCTGCAACTGACGCCCCACGATGTCCACTCGCTCGGAATCGAACGCGTCCATCGATTTCTTCGCCATCTCCACGAAAAAGAGCACAATGAGCTCGAAGAGCGCGTCCGCGACACGCAACAACTCCTTCGGAAGCCCAGGTTGATCCTCGCTCTGCTCGCCTGGCGTGCCCTCGCCGTCGTTCTCTGCGCGATCGCCATGGTAGATACAGAACCCTTCTGGATCCCATGCTTCACTGTCGCCGCAATCACAGCACCCTCCAGGCTGCGTTCGATGGAAAAAGATATCGTGGCCTTCGTGATTGCCGTTGCGGTAGCACTGCAGACAGAGCACACAGGTCTCGTCGAGCTGACACGTCTTGCAATTGAACGCGATGTCGTTGCGCTGGAAGACGTACCCACAGAGTCCGTGTGAGGACGACTTCGGGACAAACTGCTGGAAGAACGCGTCGCGCGGCACGACAGTCTTGTATTTGTTCTCTTTCGCCTTCTCTCGCTCGCGCTTGCTGCTCGGGAGGTTGTTGTTGTGCTGCTGCAGATGCTGCGGGTCGAGCGGGGGCGACGCCGGTGAGAGCGACGGCGACGGGTACGGTGAAGGTGACTGCGGCGTCATGTGGCTCTGGTCCGGGGTCAGATCACCGCCGCTCATGGCCACCGCATCGTCGTCCGGCGCCGTGAAGTGTGCGAGCAGGATCGCGTCCAGGAACGCGGGGATGAACTCGGGCTCGATCGCGCGGCGCACCACCTGCTGCACGAGCAGCGTGAGCAGGCGCGCGTCGTCGGCCACGAGCGTCTCGAGCGGCTGCGCGCGCAGGAAGCGCAGGAAGTCGCGCGCGTCGTGCGTGGGGATGGCCGCCATGCTGCTGCTCTCTCGTCACTCCGCGCGCTCGGCTTCTTCTCGTTCTCTCTCTTCTCAAGTCAAAAGTGACTGACTGAATAATGCCTGTCTTTCACTTTTTTGACTGTGCGTTTGTATGAAAAAAGAAAAAGGAAAGCAAACGCGAGAGTGTGGGTTTGTTTTCTTGGGGGGAACTGAAACCCCAGAGAATGGGGTGGACCACACCATCTGAAAGATGTCATAAGAGACAGGTGATACAACAAAGTGGGATGGAGGGATGAGCTAACAACATCTGTCTTTGTGTGAGTTGTTTGTTTGTTTGGCGGTTGTCGTTTGTAAGAAAAAAAGAGGAAAGGGCTTGAAAAAGGGAAAAAGGGTGACGGTGAAGAAGGGAAGGAGATGGGACAAACTCATGCGGTCGGTCCTCCTCAATGAAGAGAGTGACTCGCCTGACATGATCACACACAAGAATGCGATCAAAGGTGACTCGCCTGGGATGTGATCGATCACACTCAAGCAGATTCCTGGACGTTGCTCTGTAGTGGTGTGCTGAGAAGAAGAAGAAGAAGTGAGGTCAGGAGCAATAATGCTTGCTTCCCCCACAGCTGCTGTCAGTTGTAACAAATTGTTCAATGACACTCGATCTTCAACTTTGCTCCCGTGGACATTTGGACGAGGCAAGCAAGTCTGGCGTGGTCCGGTCCTCCTCCTCCTCATTTTTATTATTGTGTGGCACGTCGAGCGCGTCAGTCAATCAATAATGGCTCGAAAGAGAGAGAGAGAGAGAGAGAGAGAGAGAGAACGAGAGATCCGGACTGGCCGATCTATATGTACAGTAATGCACGCAATGATGCGCCGATAAGGCCGGTAAACATTGCCAATTGTGCTCGCTTGACAAACAAAAGTGAGAGGAGCGAATGATTTTTTTATACGAAATGAATTCTGGAGTGTGAGGATATCCGATAGGAAGCTGCAACAACAAGGAAGACACACACACACACACACACAGCATCAAAGCATACACACAAACATACACACACATGCGCGCGCCAAGCGAAATCGCTGCTGGGAAGGAAATGGGTTTTGTGTCGTGAATGTTGGTGGCGATTTGCAATCCTCGAGCGCTCGGTCCAACCCCAGTCAACACATGGTTCTTGACCTTCAGGATTTTGGCCAGGTCAGGTTTGTGATTTGCTCCTCACGCGCTCCCAGAATTTCTCAAAAAGGATAAATTTAATAAATTAAATGTGGATATTGTTTCTATTTGGGAGCAAAAACGGCTTCACTTTTGGGGCTCGCGAGTGTCGATCGTGTTCCTCTTTCGTCAAGAATCGCTTTTCAGCTAAAGTGTCATGATGTGCAAATTATCGCTGATTTTTATCCACTTCAACTTATACCCAATTCACTTTTGTTGGTCGGTTCTGCCTCGTTTATGGCACGGCCTGTCGCACTTAAGTCAGCGGATACGGTACGGTTGACGACATCGCGAAGCGATCTTCGGGACATTCGAGAAGCTCCTCACTGAATTGACGCTGCTCCCTCGCATCTGTCACACCAGCAACATGGTGATCATCAAAGCAACCACGCCCACGAGAGCAATCATTGCGTGTCAGGCGATCGATCCAGATGCATACAGTGTCTTTGTCGAATGTGGCATTCCTCCTGTTAACATGTCCACCTGCTGGCTCTCACCTCGCATGCAACCAACCAACCAACCAACCGATGTCTGTACCTCTTCTTAGATCTTGTGGGACCGGAACACCGTTTCGCCCATCTTGATGTTGAACTTCTTGCCGCGGAGCTGCTCGAGTGCGGCGTCCGCATTCGAAGTCGAAGATCCGCCCAAAGGCGGCATTCCGCCGGACGACGACATCCCCGAGAAGCTGCGCTTGCCGCCGACCATGTCGTTGCCGCCACCTTGTCGTCCTCCGAGCGAGGAGGACCCATTCGACGAGGACGACTGCGACGAGCGGCCATTCGCCGCGAGCATGCGGTTCTTGCTCTCCTCCATCATCAACCGCAGACTCTCGTAGCCGCCCGCCCAGTTCGCGGGCTTGTCTTGCACAGTGTGGGCGACCGCGATTGGAGTCGTCTCGCCCCAGATCTTGCGGTAGAGCACGAGCAGCGCCACGCGCAACCGCTGGTCGACACCAGTCGTGGAGTTCATCAACTTCCACAGCTCCTCGGCGATCCGGCGAGCGGAAGTGCTGTCGTCACGGAGCTTCGACAGGTTCGGGAGGTCAAAGAGTTCCAAGATCTTGTCTTTTTCTGGACTTCTCAATAGAAACGCGGTCGAGTCGCGCATCTGGATGTACGTCATGACTCCCAGGGTGTAGCTGTGGTCCCACGTCGCGAGCACTTGGGTGGCAACCCCTGGTGGGAAGCCGCGGATGCAATTGAGACACACTTGCACGCTAAACAATCGGATCCCGGGCGAGTCTTCCACCTGCAGCAACTTCGATACCCAGAGCAGCGCTGCAGTTGGGCCGTAGACATTCGCGAGGCTATCTGCTGCAATAGGTCCTCGCTTGACAGCGCTGTAACTTGACTGACGAGCTGCCGAAATGCCCATGGACAAGCTGCCGTTGGCAGCACTCGGACCATTCGGGTCCTCAGCAAAGTAGAGTCGGATGATGCACTCGATCGCCGCTTTGCGCACGACGTTGATGTGCTTGGGCGATGCGTATTCGTGGAAGTTGACCTGCTTTTCATCACAGCGTCCCGCGAGAATCAGGTTGCACAGTGCCTCCAAGCAGCAAACGGTGACGGTCTTGCGGTAGCTCGGCTGAACTTGGTCGTAGTGCAAGTAGCGCAGGATCTCACTCACAACCTTCTTGTCACCAGTGGAATGCATCGGACGATCCACACTGAGCAGCGAGAGCGACAGCACAATGTTGCCAATGTAGAAACAGTCGTCCGCGACTTGGGACTGGTCGTCCATCTCCACGTAGTTCTTCGAGTTGTCGTTCTCCGTCAGTAGTTGCAGCAGGAACGTCTCGATCTCTGGCGGGGATTTCCCATTCTGTGCACGGATCATCGCCAATGCTCGCGGCACTGTCTTCTTGATCTCGTACTCGCCAGCTGCGTAGTCCTGCACCTGGATCTGCTTGCTTGAGATCGACGCTTGTTGGGCACCCAGCGCTTCCAGGATCACTTTACCACCAGACGGCACAAAGTAGTTGGGCAACGGCATGTCAGTGTTTCGATCGAAGAAGTGCTCCTTGAAGATTCGGAAGAGGTTGTGCATCGCCTTCCAGATCGGCAGCTGCGTGTTCGCATTCGTGAGCGGCGCGTGGATCGACTGCCAGATGCCCAGCGACAGCGTCGCTTCCGCTCGTAGGCGGCGCGAGTGGGTCGTGAGTCCACTCATGCACTCGGTGAGCACACGGCAGGACATCACGTTCGGCTTTTCGTGCGGCTGGTGGAAAAGCGCCAGCGCTCTCGCAGCATGGACGCGCGAGCCAACTTTCTTGTCCGAGAGCAGCTGCTCCATCCAGTTGAAGTCCGGCTGATGCATCACGACGTGACGCAGCCACGAGCAGCCCGTGTCAATTTTCACCCAGAACACGGGCGTATCGTTCAGCCCCATGCCTGGACCGCCTACCGAGACCGAGTCGTCCGGGTCGGCGAGCCCCTGGCGTTTGCGGCGTTTCTTGCGGACTTTCGAGTGACACGGGAAGTCCCATTTGTGGCGTTTGCTCTCAATGCGCTTCTGGTACGTGTACTCGCTCGTGTCTTCGACGATTGTGATCGTGATTGGACCAGTGTACAGCTTCCCGCCTGGCGGCACCTCTTGCTGGAGCACGACCTCTGCTTGGGTCTGTTTACGGTTGTACCAGTACCCGACGGTGAAGAACGGCATACCGGCTTCCAGGATCCACGAGCTCAGGAACGATTTCGTCAGATCTTGTCCCGGCGCACCTGCGATCGCTTTCACGGCTTTCAGGAACGAGAGCGTCGAGAGCGGCTCCGGCGCCGAGTTGTTGTCTTGCCCAGCCTTCGAGTTCTTATTGTCTGCTTCAGCGTCGGCTGCGTCGTCGTCTCCATCGCGCGAAGCAAGTTTCTTCTCATCCGCTCCTCCGCCACCACCGTTTTTATCCTCTCCGTCTTCTTTAATAGCAGCCCCATCTGCCGCGCTCGCGGGGAGCTCTGCATTGTTGCCGGCGACGACTCGCTGGATCGCGATCGCCAGATGCTTTGGACCGACACGCTGCTCGATCATGTGGAGCACCAGCGGGGCTTTCACTTCAAGAAACGGCAGCGACGACGGATCGTACTCGGCGTACACGTCCACTTCAGAGGACAGCAACGCGGGCGAGAAGCTGTCGGTCGTCAGCTCCATGGTCGTGAGCGCGTCCATCGCCAACTGGATGCGGTAACCGTACTCTTCTTCGCCGTAGATCGAGCGCACGTACGTGTTCACCAAGTGGCCGATGATGCCGATGAGCACCCACGCGTCTTTCGTGGTCTGGATGCCGACCGCACCGCCAATCCAGCTGCCCACTAGCGCTTTCACCTGTGCCAAGTGCGAGGGCAAGTCGCGGTCAATGATCCGTGGTCCGTGCAGCAGGTTCTTGTCCAGGAACGAGCACCCGGCGTAGTACTGGATCTCCTCGGGCGGATCTTCGACAAACACCTGCTGATACGTCTTGAACGGGTACTTGGAGCTCAGACACTGCTCAAAGTACTCCATCGTGGACGAGAGCTTGGACGTGCAGTACACAATGTCTTCAAAGTACTCGGGGAGCGTGAAGTGCGTCATGCGCGACATCTCGGGCGGCACGTACAGTCTGAACGGACCGACTGCAAAGCCGATCGACGAGCAGTTAGTCTTCGAGTTGATCACGTAGCGGAACGACCGGTACTGGCCGTCGCGGTCGATCACCTGCTGCACCATTTGCCCACTGCACACGGCGACGCACCAGTACGGCACCGTGATCTCCAAGCGGAGCGGACACGTGTCTCGCAGCGTGTCGCGGCAGGGCATCCACGTGCGCGCGCCGTCGCACAGACCCCCGAATGGACCACAGTACGTGTACATGTGCGGCGACCGCTTGGGTTGATTCTCGTCCGGGAGCACGAACCGCATGCCGCCAGTGGGGTCTTTGATCTCGTACTCGATGCGCACGACCAGCGGCTTGAAGCCCGTCGTGCTCTTCGGCAGCTTGTCCACGTCCCATTCGTCCAGCACGAGCTTGTTGCCGCCGCTCTCGCCGTCGTTCTCCTCGTCTTCGTCGTCATCGTCGTCTTCGTCCTCATCGTCATCCTCTTCGTCTTCCTCCTCGTCTTCGTCCTCGTCTTCCTGCTCCTCGCGCTGCTTGCGTTTTCGTCGCTTCCGCGCCGCTTTCTCCGCCGCCGCGCGCTCTTTCTCCGCCGCCAGCAGATCCGCATCGGACAATGGCAGAATGTGCACTTCGCGCGGCATCTGGATGATCAGCTCGCCCTCCTTGGAAGCGACGATCGCGCCGCGGTAGAAGAGATCGAAGGTCGCGAGGTCCCGGTAGGCCTCGTCCACCACTTCGCCCAGAAAGTTGAGCTGCTCAAACACCGCGTCGTGGCCGTTGATCTGCACGCGCTTGACCTTGAGCTGGCGCGCGTGCAACCGCACGCCCTTGAGCATCGCCGCCTTGGGCGCCAGTAGCACCTCCGCCACGCCCGCGACCGACTTGCCCAGCACGTCCACGTTCAGGAACGCGCGCTGCTGCAGGTACTCGTAGTCGCGCATCATCTTGCCGCCCGCTTCCTCCGTTCACGCGCCAAGCCCCTTCTCACTCCAGACGCCGCTTGTAGCCTGCTCACTTACTCACTCGCCTTCTCTTTTCGCATTGACGGTTTGTTTCCAACACACAGTTTTATAAAAGAATGCTTAAATGTGATTTTTAGAGATTTTAAGTGATTTTTTAGAAAATCAACAATAATTTTCACAAACGATTATGATTGGATGAAAATTGCATTCTCCCCAAAGCATACAAAAAGCAAGTCAAACGGAGAGCCTCTCTAATTTATAAAAAGGTAGTCCCCCACTCCATACAAAGAGCAAGTCAAGAGGGGAGAATGCGAATTTCATCCAATGGTTGCGCGTGCTCGAATTTGGGTCACAAAAGCAAATCGATCACCAGATCGACATCATCAAACCACTGGCAGTTGTTCGACCACCGCCAACTTGACACAGAGAGTAGCTACAGAGACACCTGCAGCGACTGGAGCTATGCGCGTCTACCACAAGAGACCCAAGCGCGCATCGCAGCGTACCTCCTGGGCGTGGAGCTCTTCGCGCTCTCCCACGTCAACAGCGACGCGCTGCAGACGTTCTCC
>JAASFI010000726.1:0-18870 GCA_023333705.1 Globisporangium viniferum | reverse complement strand
GCCCCCCCCCCCCCCCGCTTGCTGCGTCTTTTGAGGGTAAAGACTCATTTCCGCGAAGTCGATGAGCGCCTTCAGCTGAAGAGCAAGCAGCGGTTGTTCCTGTTTGGAGTCATGCTGATAATGAACCACATCGTCACGTGCCTGTATTTCAGCATCACGTACCTCGAAGGATTCAGTCACGAGAATGACGCGTGGCTTCCGTCAGATGATATCGCACTCATGCGACTCAACAGCACGCACTACATCGACATCAAGAACGTGACCTACGCTGTGGACTCGGGCCAAGTGCAATCAGTGGGGGTTACTTAATATTTTCGCTCGCTCTACTATGCTGCAAACGTGCTGACGGCATTGGGAAGAGCAATTGAGCCAGCAAGCGACACGCAGTACGCAGCTGCGCTGCTATTCAACTTCAGCGGCTTCTTCATCACGGCGATTGTGGTCGACAATGTGCAGAAACGATTTACCGCGTCGGCTTTTGAGCAGAAAGAGTTTTTTGCAGCCCGGTCTCGGATTCAGATCTTCCTTCGTCGTCAGAATGCGCCGCTAGCGATCCACAAACGTGTGAACGCGTTTTTGAATTTCTGGTGGTCATCTCACCATGGGGCTGTGATCGGTGAACTTCTTGAAGAGCTACCTGAAACTATCAAGCACGGTATCATCAAAAGCATCTGCGGGCCAGCTTTGCAGACGCTCGCGCTCTTGAATGGAGCACGTCCTGTTCTCGAGGAACTGGAGCAAGTCTTCGTTGACAACATCAAGTTCATCCTGTACGGCCAAGGTGAGATCGTTTACCGACAAGGAGATTATGCGAGTGGTATATTCTTCCTTCTTGAAGGAGAAGTTTGCATGATTATGAACGGCGGTGCTCCACGGAGTGTTTCTCAGGGCGGATTCTTCGGCACAGCGGCACTTCGACTCGAAGACAGTGCGGCTAATTACCGCGAGCGCGTGGCGGCAATCAGCGGCTGCATTCTGCTGTCTGTGGCACGAGAGCATCTACACGCTTTGCAGGCAACGTTTAGCACGATCACCGATGCTTTGAGATCGTTGGAGAAGAGGCTACTGGATCCGAAACTGGCAAAGGCTTCAATGTTGGACACAGGCAGCAACAACACGATCATGGTTGAGCGTCACCCGATACTTGAGAAGCTCTTCGGTGCCTGCCTCGATTTTGGAGACATAGGCTGTGATCCAGACTCGGTTCTCATCCTGGCGTGGGAGACGTACGTTATTATAGCGATGACAGCGCAGTGGATTCTCGTCATGTTCAACATCTGCTTCGGGGTTCCGCCAGAGTACCACACATCGGCTGACACGTTCATGGTTCTGATCGAGACGTCTTTCCTGGTTGACATGTTTGTCCGTTCACATTTGGGCTTCTACGAGTTCGGGAACAAAGTGATGGATTCGGTGCAAATCAAGAAACGCTACTTTTGCTCTCGGGAGCTCGTGATCGACGGATTGGCGCTGCTCCCGCTGTTCCTGCTCAACTGGGTTATCGATCGCGATACTCGACGATGGGAGCTATTCAACCTGAACAAGCTAATCCGGCTTTTCAAAGTGCCCTCCCAATTCACGGCGCTGGAGAACAAGTACCTCAAGTTTACCCTGGAACTTCGACTGTTCAAGCTGGTGTACTACACGTTTTTGCTCTCGCACACGTTCGGATGCATCTGGTTCGATTTTGCGTCTCACGTGTCTGGTGTGCGTGAGCTCGTGGGTGTCGCGGATGAGAACAACTCCTCTTTCGGAGCAGCTAAGTGGTATCCACCAAAATTACTAGAGAACGGGACTTTGGGCTTGCAGTATTTTGCCTCGCTCTTTTGGTCGTTTGGGCTCATGCCAGCGTCAAGTCCAGGAGAATTGCCGAAAACCGTCTCGCAGAGTCTTTGCTGCTTGATCACCATGACGTTCGGCTTCTTCCTGTTCGCGTATGTTATCGAGCTTGTCGACGCTGAAAATCGGGAGTTTTACGCAAAGCTGAGTTCATTGCGGCACTTGATGTCCCACTTTCAGCTTCCAGGGTCGATTCAAGAGAAGTTCAAGGCGTATTTCTTCTTCAAGCGGTTCCACTCGATCACCCAGGAGTACCTCTTGGAGCGGTGTTTGCCGCCTTCTCTGCTAATCGACATCCGAATGGTGCATTTGCAGCCCATGATCATGAAGGTGTCGTTCCTGTCGGATATGGAAGGGAGCGTGACGCGGATGCTGGTCTCGCAGTTTAGCCAGGTGCTGATTGTCAAGGATGAGTTCGTGTACAAGTACGGCGAAGAAGGAAGCGACATGTACTTTGTCTTCACGGGGACACTGGAGACGTTGATACCTCGGGACGAGTTCTTGCGAGGTGCATCCGTGATTGAAACGAACGAGTCAGGGTTGTTCTCTGGTAATCAAGATGGAAGCCCTTCACCGACGCCAACGGTCCCCGGAATGCCGGATTCGCCACTTACCGCAAATGGTGAAGCAATGCCTCTGAATCAGCCTCTCACAAAACTCAATCAAATCGGCGCTGGCAGCTACTTTGGCGATAACGCGTTGTTCTTCAACAGCGCCAGGAGTGCGTACGTTCGTGCGAAATCGTCCTGCATTCTCTACAAGCTGTCCCGGAACTCGCTAGAGCTGGTGTTTAATCGCTATCCTTATTGGAAGCAAAGAGTGCTGCGCATGATGAAGGTTTAGCAAGAGCAACAGCGACTCAACCGCATTGCATTTGAGGAGCGGCAAAACGTTGTGATGGGAGCAGCAATGGCACAGGTAGACCACCTGAACGCGCAAGCAGAAAAAACGGAGGAAGAAGCACTGCTTTTCCGAAGAATGCGATCCAACACTGTCTCCGCACGGAGGAAGCAAAGCCAGAATGCTCGACTCCTGAATCTGGGTGTAGCCCAAGCTAACGACGTTGGAAAGCAGCCAGAGTCCCGGTCCAGAGTGCCCAAAGCTTTACGAATTCTATTCGATGGTGCTCCAGCGCAAAGTTGGCATCATCTCGCGTGGCTCAAAGTGATTGCCTTTGCAACGATTTTCGTGTCAATCGTCGTGCCATACCGGATCGCGTTTGATTCCTTGGGGCGCAAGTCGTGGTTTCCAGTGTGTTCTCGCGAGATGGAGGCTGTATGCGAGCTACTGTTTCTGGCAGATATCTGGATAAATTGGTGCGTCCAAGGCTCAAAGCAGTCGATGGACTTGTACGAGCAGGACCACCGACGGGAATACAAGAAAGAGCGTCTCTTTTGGGACATTCTGGCTGCGTTCCCCATCGACTACCTGAGTTTGACGTTCACATCAAGTTCGTGGTGTCGAATCAATCGGTGCCTCAAGCTGCGCAACTTCATGCACTACATGAGCGAGCTCAACCGCCGAAGTATCTACAATGAGATGCACCGCCTTCGCACGACCGCGCTCCTGTATATGTTGATCATCTACTGGAGTGCGTGCACGTACTTCACAATCGCTGTCTACGACCGATTCGGCAATGAGTGGCAGGCGTGGCTGCCGGAGCAAAGTTTACAGGTCACCATTGGTCAAGAGCCGTCGTCTAACAAGATGATGCTGCGGTTACTTCGCGGACTGTTCTTCGCGACAACCGCGTTCGTGAAGAAATGCAGGACGTTCATCCCCGATTCGACGTTCCACTTCGTGTTTACGATCATCACGTGCTTTCTCGGTCTCCTGATCATGGCATTCATGATTGGCGAAATTGCGAGTCTTTTCATTTCGTACATCGGCAACGAAGTGGAGTACCGCAAGAACCATATCGCGGTCGAGTTGTATCTGGATCGATGGAAAATCTATGGTGAGCTCAAGACGCGCACGCAGGCGCTTCTCTCCTCGTTGTGGTCCTCACATCGCGGCGTCGACTACCAATCGCTGCTGGAAGAAGTGCCACCCAGCATTCGCACCGAGTCGGTGCTGAACATCGCCAATTGGCCGCTGCGAACGTTTGCGAACGACGTGTTTCGGCCGATTCATCGCACCGAGAGTACCGCAAACATCGGCTCATTGATGCAGTCGATCGCACAGCACTTGAAGTTCGAAGGGTATCCGCGTGGAGAGAACGTACTGGTCGAAGGAAGCATCGCGCAGTTCATGTACTTTGTCGTGCGCGGGCAGCTCTTTTCGATGAGCCACTCACAGCCGCAGCTGTACCGAGGCATGCGCTTCAAGAAAGGCGACTACTTTGGTGAAAAAGGCGTCTTGGGATACTCGGTCGGCGTGTTCTCGGTTCGGACGCTTCGCGCATGCAAGTTGCTCTCGCTGAGCTCGGAAGCTCTGCTGAAAGTGCTCTACTCACATCCGCTCTTCAGTGCCGCTCTCTGTTCCGCAGACCAAGCGGTGCAGCATTTGTGGATGCATCAGGATGTGAAAATAAAAGACGTGGAAACGCGATGGGGGCAAGCGGTTGTCGAAGTCATCCGCAGAAAGCGCGAGGAGTGCGAAGCAAGCGTCTTGGATCCAGCGATTGCGTTTGCAAACAAGAAGCTCAGTGCGATCATCGATGCGCGGTTTGCGCTGAAAGCACCTGATGCTGCATTTGGCGCTTTCCGTCCGCTGCTGGAGCTCGTGGTGCCGAATGGCTTGCTCGGAAGCTACGGAGTGACCCAGAAGGTGAGCACTTTTTCACGCGCAAGCTCCCAGAATCCTACTGTGAGCTCTGCAGCTGTAGAAGTGAATTTGCCGCCAGTCGCGACCAAGGTGAAGGTTTCGTCAACTATACCAAATGGTGTTGACAACGATTCTGGAAGCCAAGAGACCGCGGCTTCAGCTGAGAACGTAAATCATCAAAAGAGTTCTGCGAAAGAAGATGAGGAGATAAAGGCGTTGTTGGCCAGCGTCTCGGCGAAACTGGAATCGGCGATAGTGTCTGCGAGTGAAGATTTACTACCTGAAACCAGCAGCAGCATTAGGAAGTCCAGCCACTTGCTGCGATCTGCGACGCCGACATTGGCCCATTCTCTGGCCTCTGCGTTTGGGCGACGCGCACTGATCAGCTCGTCGATGCACCGCTTGAGCGACAACTCCACAACGTTATCGACCCGCCTGGGCGGAGCAAGTGCGCCACGATACAATCGAAGCAGTGAGACGTCGAGTTCACTTGCGGCGTGATTGGAGGAAAGTGCAGCTCTTCGCGGATCAAGCTTTGGTGAAATCGAGCTTGGCACTCAAGTTTATGATGAAGGGGTCAAGCCTGAGCAAGCCTCTAGTGAGATTGAGGCAAGATAACCCTCCCTTACCGACTCGTTTCGTGGGATGACTCTGTCTCCGACCCCAAGCCATTTGACTTCCCCAGCAACACTCCGGTAAGTTGAAGCAAGGGCCAGCAAGAATCATCGTGGGTGGTGTAGCGAACAAGCCGACAAGCTAATCGTATCGGTTGTGGTCATTATGTGCATGTGGTCATTATGTGCAGCTCCCAGCGCAGTCGATTGCTTCTGTCCCAACTCTCAGGCAGCTAACTCTTTGGATCCAAGAGCTGAATTCTCCCGTATAATGAAAATCAAGGTCATATTGCCCCATTTACACTTGACTTGAATCATTCTCTTTTCATACTCATCTATATAGCTTCAGCGACCACCACAGCGACTTCCACTTTGCGGGAAACTGAAGGGGACGCATCTGACACGCGCGACTTTCGCGTGGCACCGGAGTTCCTGTCGTTCTTGGTTCTCGGTGGCTTTTTCACGTCCAAGTTTACGACTGGATGCCCAGCTTGGCCGTTGTTTTCAGACTTCGCTTGAAGATCACCGGTGTCGACGTTTTCCTTGTTTGCTCTCGGGTGTGGCTTCCTCTCCTCTCTCGCATGCTTCTGTTTCTGCACATCTGCGATGACTACGCGAAGCGTGTTTGGATGCACGGCACCAGTGCTTGATAGGGCTGCATGAGCATTGTCGCTACTCGTCGTGCATTCGTGCACAGGGTGCTCGGGAGAGCAGCACTTGAAGCACGGCGCATGCTGGAAAACCGCATGATGATGGAGCCACATGACGCAGTTCGTGACATCTACCGTCTCTGTCCCCGTTGTTTTCACTTGCGACACGAAATCCACGCGCGACTTGAGCTTAAGCGCTCGAGGACACTTACCAGCCGGTCCCTTGGACATCAGGAGCTCCACGCGCCACTTCTTGAGCCTCATGTCGGTTTCTGGCTCCACCACTTTCTCGATAACACCTACGCGGATTGATGAGTCGATGCTTTTAAGTAAGCGTTGGATATCGGCTTTGCCAAGATTCACATCCTGGCTCCAGAGCGTCAGCGAATATGGTGCGCAGCTCTCACCCTTGGTTTTTCCCTTGGAGTCCTTCTTGCCTCCTTTTTGGTTTTGCGGGACATCGTCCGATACAAGGGCGGGCTCACCAGCTACATCTGCAAAGCTCTTGCCGTCTCTCAGCATCTCGTACCCGCGCTTGAACTCTTGCAGAATTTTCTCCTGACCTTTGAACTGTAGCACGCATCCGAGATCGCGTCCAGTCTCAAGCGGATCCTGGATGCTGATGCGCCACGACTTGGCCTTCTGCGCACCCCACCTGACGCGCTTGTCGATCGGCATATCGGGCGAGCGGATCGCAATCACGCGGCGAGCAAAGTCGAATTTAGTCGCGTAGAACTCAAAGAACCACACTAGCAGCGTTGACAACGAGTAATTCGACGAAATTGTTGTCTTCTTCGTCTTGTCATAAAAGCGCTGAGCGGCGGCTTTATCGACACAGAACGCGATGTTCACGCCATTGTAGTAGTCTGGCGCAACATTCGCCTCAGCCAGCAGCTCGGGATCCTGCAAGTTCGGCAGCACACCGGCGGCAACCTGGAGAAAGTACACCGTGAGCAGCACGTACGAGTAGGAGCTCAAGAAACCCATGGAAGCGTCGTTAATCGCGCGCTGCTTGACCCAGTGCTTGATCGCCATCCCGAGCACCCGCGCGCGCTCGTCAAAACCCGCGTACGCGCGCAAAAGGAACGTGTTGCGAGTCGCGAGCACGTTCTCAAAACACATGTCGCACTCCAGCTTGGTCGGCAAATGCTGGAAGCGGATGATCGGGATGCGCGCGCCGCTGATCACCATCCGCACCTGGCAGCTAGAACGCTCGAGCATCGCCTTCACGCGGAACATATCGTCGCTCTGGCGTCGACTCTTCGCCACGATCTCCTTGATCCGCGTCGCGGCAGCTTTCGCGACAGCAGCTGCAGCTTCACCGCCATCATCGTTGCCAATCGCCGCGACGCAGTCGTTGATCGCATCCTGAAGCAACTTGAAATGCGCACGGAAGAAGCGCAGCTGCTGCATCTGCTTGAGTTGACCGCGCGACTCGGAGGACGCCTTGTCTTTGGTCAGGTCGTGGTATATCATTGTGATCTTCTCGATGCTCTTCTTGACCTGGAAGAGCAGCTCCTGCAGCGCGATCATGTCCATCGCTGCATCACCACCGCCAGGAGAACTGGAATTCGCTGACGTTTTCCCATTCAGCATCGATCGAAGCTCTCGCCTGCCAGTCACTTTCGTCTTGTCACTATCAGGACGCGCGTTGTTCGAGCTACCAGATGGATTCGCAATGAGGCACATGTCCAGATCCGAGCTGATCGAGCCGTAGAGCGACAGCGAGCTACCAAAGAGGATCATCTTGCACTTTCGCCACTTGTCCATCTTCTTGCGAAAAAGCTGCTGCATATCCTGCGTAAGGCGAATTCGCCGCGCCTCATCAAATTCGTTGATGCGTTGCTTCAGGTAAATGCGGTTCAGCTCGTTCACGAGCAGATCAGCGACCGGCGACTCGGTAGGTGGCTGGAGTTTTTCATCACTGCTGGAGCCCTGAACCTGCTCTGCTACTTGGTGGCACTCTTTCAGGAAATCAATACACGTGCGTAGCTGCTCACAGGCGGCTGCATCAGGCTTCTTCCCACTTTGGCACTGCTTCTGCTGTCGCTTTAGCTCGCGCTTGGACAGCTTGGCGCTGCTTTCCTTCTCGTTGTCATTCAAGGCAGCATCGATTACAGAGTCTGGCTCCTGTACTTCCGGGCTTTCGGTTGACTCTGGTGGTTTCACATGTCCAAGCTCATTTCCCAGCTCTTTGGCGTCCTGGTTGAGGAACGCCATCCAGCTCTCCAGCACTGCGATGTCTTCGAAACTCGCGCGATTGAGCAGCAGTTCGGTCGTGTTCTCGATCAGCTCCTTCACGAGACTCTGCTCGAGCGAGCGCTGCTTTTGCTTGGGCTCGCTGCTGCTCTTGCGCTCTTGCTCTCGCTTCAGAATCTCATAGCGGGACACGCGCAGAGCGTCACGCACGTCAGCTACAATGGCACTCGCCGTCCACAGCACATTCTCGTCACTATCATGATTGGCACTTGCATTAGCTTCATCATCGTCTCCATCCACCGCATCCGTGCTCTCGTCATCATTCTCTGCACCATCACCACCATCGTCCGCAGTGATCGTGTTCGCGCGGTTCTGCAGCTCCTGCTGGATCTTCTTCTCAAGACAATACAACCGGTGCATGCGCTTGAGCACCACGGCATCCTGCACCGTGTTGAGATCCGCGATCCCCTGCGAGCGTCCAAAGAGCCATTGCGCGAACCGCAGGTCACTTCCACTCGCAGTAAACCACTCTGCTTCTCTGAAATGCGCGGGCGTCGGGAGGTCCTTGCCGTATAGCTCGGTGAGCGCAGCCTTCTTGCTCTCGTTGTCCTCTTTCTCCTCCTGCTGCTTCTTGCGGCCCCGTTCCTTGCGAGCGCTCCCAGTAGTAGCGGTAGGCTTCTTGAGTGGCGTGTCCTTTTCCTTCTCGTGTTCGGATTCCGCGTTCTGATTTGGTTTTGGATTCTTTGGCTCGTTCAAATTTCTTCTTTCAGCGTCACCAGCACTCGACGACGACGCCTGTAGTAGTGGTGGTGGTGGTGTGCTGTCGGCTACTTGCTCGTGTGGCTTTTGGGTCGCGCTGCTCTCCTCTCTTGGCTTCTTTCCCTCATGCGGTGGCTGCGGATCTGCGGACGCCGCCGGACGCTGCTCCTTCTTCTTGTAAGTCGTCTTCTGCTGCTGCTTTTTCTCACGCGACGAAGACACGCCACCATTCCAGCCTTCCTTATTTACCTTCAGCGGCTGCGTGGCCGCACCATCGTCATCCGCCGCGCCGCGCGGGGCTTTGCGATCTCCGCGTTCGGCACTGTCAACGTCGCCATTCCTCTTCTTCTCTCCGTTCTTGGCGTGGACGGACTTGGCCCCTCCTTTGCCTCGACTGCGAGGCGCACGAGCGCGCGGCTGAGCCCCCTCGCCGCTCTTCGCTGCTGCGGCTGCAACTGGAGCCGATGCCGACGCACCGGCAGCAGCAGCAGCGTCCATTCTGGTCGTCGTGCAGGTGAAATTTGGATTCTGTTGTGAGTTTCTGCGGACGTGGACAAAGCGGAATCTTTTTTCTGTGAAATGGAGATTCCTGCTCTCTCATTGGCCCTAATCTTCATTTTACATTGATTATTGGCCAATCCCGTCTTGCGTGTCATCCATCCCGCCTCTCATCCTTCCATTGGCTTAAAACACGCGCAATTGCGTCAGAAAGTACACAATTTTAACCAATTACATTCTTCCCATTTTGAAAATCGAGCGCGCGCGCGTTTTTTGGACCAAGTCAGAATATCAAAAAAGGAAACCAGCAGCGCAGAGCAGACGAGATGAACAAGGCGGCGGGCAGTGGCGGCGCGAGCGCAGGCAACGCAGGCGGCGGCAATGGAGCCGCAGCGGCCGGGACCGTGTACTCGTTCCCGCTGCTCAAGCCCAGCGAGATCTTCGCGTGCATCCGCGACATGCAGATCCCGGTCTCCGAGGACGAGATCCGCAACTGCGACGTCGGCGCGATCCGCAAAGTGCTCGAGGTGTTCATCGAGAGCATCATGGGCGTGACGCGCGAGGAGATGAACCAGCCGGCGTTCGCGGGGCTCAGCGCGCTGAGCTACCCGGAGCTCCACGAAGAGTCCATTCCGGAGCTCACGTTCTTCCGCACGGCGACCAAGCTGCTCAACGCCTGCGGCGTCTACGACTTTGGGCTCAAGGACATCCTGTCGCCGACCCCCAAGCGCGTGCGCCGCCAGCTCAGCGCGCTTATCAACTTTGCCAAGTTCCGCGAAGAGCGGATCGCGGCGTTCAGCGAGCTCACGCGCGACACCGACCACTGGCTCAAGAAGAAAGCCTCGCTGCAGGAAGAGGAGGAGATGCTGCAGCGCGAGCTCGACGAGCTGCTGCGCGAACAGGAGGCCGAGGCGCCCGCGGTCAAGCAAGTGGTCGAGGAAACTGCGGAGCTCGAAGCCGAGATCAATGTGCTGAACAAGCGCCAGGCGGTGATGCGCCACGAGACGAGCGAGTTGAAGGCCAAGTACAACGACCTGCGTGATGAAACGGCGTCGTACCAGTTCAACATCCTGGAAGCTGAGAAGGAGATCGAGCGACTGCGCGGCAAGATCGTCAACTCTCCCGACAGAGTCAAAAAGGTGCGTTCTATGGTTGAGCCGGCTAGCTTGAGTCTGACAAATGATGTTAATGCTATGGTGTGGTTCGTTTCACTCGTATATTACAGGAGATTGAAGGAATTGCAGTTGCGCTCGAAGACGCAAAAGAGGAGCTCGGTGCTATGGAGCGCCGCCATCGCGAGCTGCTGGCGTACTCGGACACGTTTGCGCGCGCGGAGAAGGATATGCTGAAAACGATCGAGCTCATGCGCGAAGCCGAGCAAGATATGCAGAAGTGCAAGGATGCGAAAGAACAGGTCAAGATGCAGAAACGGGAGATTGAGGAGAACCGACGCAAGACGATGGAGGTCATCGCGCAGCGGAAGCGCATGGAGAAACTGGTGGAGCAGAAGCGCGAGCTCTTTGAGCGCTACAAAGAGGAGTCGCGCATCAAGGACCAGGCAGCAGACCAAGCGCTGAAAGCAGCGCAGGAAGAGCTCAGACAGCTGGAGAGCGCAAACGCGGACATTCGCCAACGGATCACAGCGAACAACGACGCGAGTCGAGAGATCGAGCGCAAAATGCGCGAGGACGAGCTCAAGTTTCAGAAGGAGCTGCACGAGATTCAACAGGTACGATCCGCAATAACAGTTCTGTTTTCGATATATTCTTGTGCTCTGTGGCTGACTCTATGATGTGAATTTCGTGTGTGTAGATGTACTCACGTTTACAATTAGCCGCGCAGTACTACAATTCGCAGCTGCTGGAAGCCATCAACTCAAAGCCATAAACCAGCACGGTTGATCACAGTAACTATCCCTATGAATATGTGTGTTTCCTTTGTATTTCTTGATGCATGGGGTATGCCATGAATTGTGTGCAGTGTGTGAGCAAGCAGAAGAACTCCAAGGCTGACAAAGACTTCAAAAAGACAACATGTGTGCTTATATTTTTTTCGTATCTCTAGGCTCACAAATACAAGGCACGTTGCAGAGACTGCTGTTGAGTGTCAGCACTTACAAGGCGATAACTGAAACCTGTCGCTGCAGCGAAAGGTCACGTCACGCCTGTTCGTCTTTGGCGTCGGTTAATTTCGGGAAGAACACACTGGCGTCGAGTCGCGACGTTTACAAAGCAACGGAAGATAGATAGACAGACACAGAGACTGACGCTTTGGCTTTCAAGATGACGGAAGCAACTAGTCCAGCCAAAGAAGGCGCGACCACGCGTACCAGCTTGCTTGCTCATCCGAACGTGGATGATGAGAGCGTCTCGTACGACACGCAAGAGCTTGTTCGCCCCTTGCAGAAGTGGGAAATCTCGAGAGACCACTTGGTATTTTCTGAGATCTGCGGACTGGACACTGGCAAGCGTCACATCATCCACTTCCTTGAGCCACGCAAAGACGGCGTCCACGGCGGCATCATCCTCACGGCAGCGGGCAACACGGTTCTAATCCTGACGCTCGCGCCATTCACTGCTACGGAGGCCAAGAAGCGGCAAGATGAGCAGCTCAAGAGTGGGGTGTTGGAGCGGCGATACCTCTTTGGGTTTGGAGGCGGGGGCGTCGGCAGTCTCGCGGTGCACCCTTCGAAGCGGTTCTTCGCGGTCGGTGAGAAAGGCATCAAGCCAAACATCACGATCTACAGGTACCCGAGCACGAAAGTCTGCTGTGTGCTGCGCAATGGCACCGAGCTCTCGTACAGCAGCGTCGTGTTCAGTCAAGACGGCGAAAAGCTCGCGTCTGTCGGCGGAGCTCCTGATTATTTGTTGACTGTGTGGGACTGGCGCCAACAGCAGACGATCCTGCGCTGCAAGGCGTTTGGGCAAGACGTATTTAGCGTGCAATTCGCGCCGAATGACAATGGCTTCCTCACCACCAGCGGTGTGGGCCACATCCGCATGTGGAAGATGGCATCGACGTTCACGGGACTGAAGCTGCAGGGTGACATCGGCAAGTTTGGGAAAAGCGAGCTGAGCGACATCGAGGCATTCTGCGTGCTTCCTGATAAAAAAGTGCTCAGCGGCACGGAGCGCGGCGTGCTGTTGCTCTGGGACGGGAACTTCATCAAGTGCGAGATCATGACGTCGCGTCGCCACCTGCCGCACGCCGGGGCGATCAACGTGGTCGACTACGACGCCGTCGAGGGCCACATCGTGACTGCAGGAAAAGACGGGTTTGTGAAGTTCTGGAGCTTCGACGCGATCGACCGTGCAGACGTGCCACCGGAAGACACTGTCGCGCTCGTGCCTATGAAAAGACAATTCCAGATCAGTCCGCAGATGGACATCCGCTCGGTCATCAAGGAGAGCGACTTGCGGTATCTCATTCAAGACGGCGCTGGTAGCGTCCATTTGTTGGTGATCGAGGGAGAAGAGTTCTACGTGGAGACTGACTATTTGCCGAATGAAACCGGGCGAATGACAGGGATCAGCTGCTCCCCCTATGAGCACATTGCAGCGTCGTATGGTGAAGATGGCAGCGTCCGAGCGTGGGACTATGTGAAGGAAAAATTTCTGTTTGGCATCATCACGTCGTCTTCTCGAAACCCGCAAAGTGCAGAGGGTGCCCAATCGTTTGTACCGGCATCCGCGACAGCGATCACCTGGGTCCCCAATGCCGGAGCGCTGATAATCGAGCAGATGGGGAACAGCCGTCAAGTAGCAGTCGGCTTCAGCGATGGTCTAGTGCGCGTCCTGATGATGGACTTGACCAAGCGGCAATGGGTTCGCACGAACGTGTTCAAGGCCCATCATGAGCGCGTGACATGCCTCTCCTATGCTGCCTCTGGGCTCTACTTTGCCACAGCGAGCGACGACAACACATTCTTCATCTTCAAGATAGTCCCGAATACAAAGACTACCAAGTTTTCCAAGTACCCGCCAGAGTATGAGCCACTCGGCTTTCAACGCGTGAGTGGCGCAGTTCGCTCACTGTGCTGGAGATCAGACGATGCGGCGTTACTCGTGACGCTGGACGACGGGAAGGTTGTCGAGTTTTTCATTCTCGAGGGCGGCTTGGAGCCAAAAGAGCGCGACCCCGACCTCGCACCTCGTGATGATGGCGATGACGGAACTGAAAACGTTGTGAATGAGTCCTACGAGCTGCATCTGGAATCTCGCGAATACGCGCCGTTCCAGCGCAATCGTCTCATGAGCGTGAAGGAGCTAGAGGCGCTCGAAGCACTCAATCCGACGGGGAACCCACAGGTCGACGAGAAGATCCGCAACAATTTTCATATAGAGCTGCGTAGTGGGTCACCCCAGGCGTGGGCTGCGTTGTATGCGTCAAAAGACTCGATCTACTTGAGTTGCCATCATCCGTTCCACGGTGCGCTGTATTTGTGCGAGTACGGTAACCCAGTGATCCCGCTTCACGAGTTTGCGTCTGAGGAAGCAGGTCACATCGCTGGCTTGGCGCTCTCAGCGTCCAAGAAGTTTCTGCTGTGCGGACTCACGAACGGCAAGTTTCAGCTGCGAAGCGCAAGCAAGCCACACGCTTTCCTGATGGGCGAGTTTCACGATTACGCGTCAAATTCCTCCGGTGGCTCTGAAGGCGGTGAGGGTAGCGGGAGACTGCAACTTGCCATGTCGTTCGACGACTCGTTCGTTTTATCAGCCGGCAACGACGGCAACCTAAGCATTTGCCGTCTCCACGCTGAGAAAATGGATTTCGCTGCGCAGATCCTGGCTGAGAAGTACACAAATCTGCTGGCAGAAGCGAAGATCGTAGGCGATCAGGCGATGGAGAAACAGAAAAGCCAGCTCGACATGCTCCAGAAAGCACTCGCCGACGGGAAAAACAACGGCGACGACACTAACAGCCTGTCGAGTTCTGCTGGAAGCTCCCTGGGCAATGAGTTGACGTCCCTGCCATTGTTTCACCAAGTGAAAGCTTTTTCGAGCTACATGGAGAGCAAACTGGACTCGTCTGCTTCAGGGGCAGAAAGTGGCGCGCTATCATCATCAGTTGCGAAAGACGAGGAGAATTTCCACGGCGTCGTGCGTCTTGTGAACGACTCGAACTCCACCATGGGGCTTGCCGACGTGGTGTCTCCGCTGGAAACTGGTGACGTGCCTACTGGAAGTCTATTGAACCTACTGGAAGTACCAGACATTCAGAACCCCAAGGACGCGTACACGATCGAAGACGCCAAGTTGAAAAGCGAAGCCGACGCGAAAACTCACTCGACAAAGAGCAAACAGGACCGCACGCGCGATATCATTAACTACATGCGCAAGCAGCTGAGCGACCTGAAGGCGCTGAATGCCTCGTATCCGCCAGAAAGCCGGCTCGACGAAGACGAGTGGGAAATTGATCTCGACTACGGCGACTTGCTCACGAAAATGGGCGACGCGGCGTGTGACGAGGTCCGCAAGGAGCTCGCATACGCGATAGAGCGCGAAGAGCTGTTGCTGATGAAGATGCGGGAGACGTACGTGAGTCCTCTTGCCGTGGAGCTCATCACGCTCCACGCGTTTGAAAGCGGACTGCACGTCCAGTCCTTCCGCACGATGAAGATGCCGACAGTGTTGCAGAAGCGATTGAACGAAATCCACACGAACGACTCGACCGAGGCGAGGCGCATCACGAAGAAGCAGACTGGGTCAACTGGTGGCGATGGTAAATACGATAACGCGTCGTCTAGGCAAAAATCTGTTGTAGGGGGCATCGGAATCCCGCGGAAGCCGTCGGTGCTTCACATCATGGCGAAGAACGTGCCACTGGACGACGAGTTTCCTTTGAAAGACGAGGAGCGAAAGCTGATCCAGAGCGGGAGCGTCAAGAACGACCTTGATCTCCTGCCAGGAAGCTCCAACTCTGCAAAGTTGCCACCTGGTGCTCCTGTTTCTTTGCTGGATAACAGTAATCCTGCTCCGAGCGGCTCCGTTCACGGCTTTGAGGCTCGCAAACGGCTGCGCGCGGATCGGAAAGACCGCTTGACCCACTGGATGAGCAGCAAACCGGGCGAAGATGCGGACGACCCGCGCGATATCGTCGCGATCGCGTTTGCACAGCGCAACATGGGCGACTACAAGCTCAAGACCGCGGCGAACTACGTCGTCCCGGAGGACCAGCGCGTGAATGCGGCCAAGAAGCGCCGGCAGATGGCGTTGCTCGAGGAGAAACTGTACGAAGCACGATTGGGTTTTAATGCAAAGGTGCTGGAGCTGCGCGAGCTCAAGCTCTTGCTCATCCAGGAGCTGAAACACGACCAGACGCGCTTGGACGGGCTGTACCAGGCGCTCGCAATGGAAGAGCGCGCGTCCCAGCAGAAGAGAGCACTAGAGATCGATTTGAGAGAGTGGCCTGAGCAGCGAGAGCGCGTGAGCGACACCGACATCGACATCTTTCTGCGCGAGAAGCGCGTGCTGCCGCACTCGATGGCGACCAACTTCTTCCAGTCGAGGGGGCGACTTGGCTCCATCAGCAGTAGGCGATCAAACAGCGGAATGTCTTCTTCTTCGACAGAGGATGCGCGAAATGGGGTTGGGAAGCGGCGAGATTCAGTCGACCGCTCTATCGTGTCACTCTCTCGTAAACTGCACGGCGGTGCAGCAGACACAACAGATTCAGCAACAGCAGACTCAGGAGCTGCACTTGGAGTACTGAAGGTGCGTCACTTGTGCCTAGAAGAGCTCTCGCCATTGCCGCATTCTTTCGCTGGTATCACTAGTAGCAGTAAGGATGCGACAGCAACGGCCTTGAAGCAGCGGAACCTCGATTCGGACGATGCCGCCGTCCGTGTTTACCTGATGAAGCAGGAAATCGTGAAGATCGAGCGCAAGAAACAGGACGAAATCGGCGCTTTCGATGACGCGATCGCGCACTTGCGTCGTGAGAAGATGAAGTTGGAAGTGATCTTTAAGAAGTGCGAGCTGCGCCTGTTCACGTTGCTCAGTGAGCTCGTGCTCCTGGAGCAGTTCGAGAGCAAGGAGAACCTGTTGAGCTCGAAGCTGGAAAAGAGCAAGGGGGAGAAAGCGCAGATCGTCGCGGAGATCAGCGAGATCCAGGAGAATTTGGGCACCAAGAAGAAAGAGTTTGAGGAGTGGAGCAAGCAGGAGAAGGCGATTCAGAGCGAGTTCCTCGCGACTGTGAACGGCAGCACTACGAGCAGCACGCCGCATCCGAACTTCACGGCGCTGCAGAAGATCTTCAAGAAGAAGATCAAGCGGGCGAAAAAGAAAAGTGCTCCGAACGGCAGTGGTAAGGATGGGAAAGATGACGGCGATGGAGCGGGGGACGGCAATGATCCGAGTCGCGAGAACGACGCTGGCGCAGACGACGACGATGAAGACGATGACGATGATGACGACGACGATTACGACGAGAATGATGACGATGACGACGATGACGAAGACGACGTGTGTCCTCCAGGTTGCGATCTACAGCTCTACGAGAAAGTGCTCGCTGTGCGCGAGAAGCGCGCAGACATTGACGACGCGATGACGGATCTGACGAAAGCGATGGAGGAGCTGCGCAAGAGCAACGACCGGCAGATCGCGAAGCAGCGGCAGATCGACAAGGAGCTCCAGGCGACCGAACAGGACATTCAACAGTTCCAGAGCGAGAAACAGACGCGCTTCAACCAGATCGACGTCGTGGTAGCACTTAGCAAGCACCAGATCCGTTGTCTTAAGCCGAGAGCGGGTGGCAAGTGGGAGGTACCCGAGCAGGCAACCAACTGCCTCGTGTTCACGTTGCGGTCGTTCGAGTGCTTGGCAGAGCGCATCGAGAGCCTGCAGAGGGAGAACCGGAGCCTCCGTCAGCAATTTAAGGACCTGCACAAGCAGCAGAACGTGCTCGCAAAGGACAAGAAAGTGCAGCAGGGGACGATCGCGGAAATCCAGCACCGCTGCGAGCAGCTGCAGCTGCTTAAGTTCGGCCAGCTGGTGGACATCGAAGTGCTCGACAAAGCGTGCGACACGACCAAGCTGAACGAGCTGCAGGCGAAAGTGCGTGTGAAGGAGCTTGAGAGCGAGCGCGAGATGCTGCAGGTCAAGCAGACGCAGCAGCAACTCAAGTTCCAGATCCTGCGGGCGACGGAGCAGAACACGGCGCTGCTGTCGCGCATCGCGGAGCTCAACGAGCGACAGTTCGCGCTTGAGAAAGAGCTCAACCAGGCGAGTGCGAGCGCGAGCGTGTTGCAAGACGACTCGCAGCTGCTGGAGCAGGAGATGCGCGAGCGCAACAAGCTGGTCAAACTCGTCAAGCTCCAGGCGCGCGAGGTCGAGGCGCTCAAGCAGGAGATCGGGCTGCTGCGCGGCAAGGACGGCAAAGTGTACGCGCCGCGTCTGTGATGAAGTTGAAATCGAGCGAGCGCGTGAGTCCAGAGATTTCCCAAAGTACGGTCGCCGAAAGAAAGGAGTTCTTGCGCATTCAATAGATATCCAGAGTAGCTCATAGATCAATACCACGTTGGAAGTGTTTGAAAAGTGTGACTTGCGTTTTGATTTTTTCAATTTCAGACCAGATGCGTGTCGTGATTTCCGTTATGATTTTTGGAAAGCGTGTCATGATTATTGTGCAGTGTGTTTTGTAACCCTTTTCGACTTTTCCAAGCTAAAAAAGCTTTTCCTTTTGCTTTAATTATGGCGTGCAAATCAAAAAAACTTGCCTACTTTATAAACCAAGTCAAAGAAGGATTTTTTCTTTTGCTCTAAACACGTGGATTTCCGTTTTGTTTAGCTCTATAGTTGTTTACGTTTTCCCGTGAATAACGACAAAAGTTGTGGAGCATACCCTAATCTGTTTTCCAACCATCGAACCGGCGACAAAGGTCACTCGACCAAATGGCGCGGATCGCAACCACGCCTTCCGGCGTCGTCGCCGCTTTTTTCTTCTTCTTCTCCTGCTGCTGCTAGCGCTGTTGCTAGCGCCCACCCCCGCAACATCCCAGAGCCTGATGGCAAAGGAGACGAGTTGACTGTATGCGAGCGCATAGTAACAGTTGCTAGTGTTGCGTCTACTTCGCAGGTGGTTACGGTGAAAGTAGTCTATCGTAAACGCCACCTTTCAAAGCACGTTTGGTGTTACTCTAGCTTTGTCCACAGGATGTTGCGCTGAACGGGCTGCCTTGCAAACTCGAAGATCGGCTCAAAGAACCAGCGATCCATCAAACTACTAGCGTCTGCAGTCGGCGCTGCTGCACTCGCCATTGCGCTGATGATCGCCAACTTGTGTCTCATTGGCAGCGAGATGATCCCAACGTTCGTCTCGTTGAACTTGTCGTTAAACCGATCGCGCACCTCCTCTGCATACGAATCGCACAGTTCCGCGAGCACGATCGTGTTGTTCACTTCCAGTGCGCTGCTCAGGAACTCCAGTCCCTCTTCAGTGATCGAGTCGTTTTGCAGCCGCAGCTCTCGCAGTTTTGGAAGACAGCCTGGTATTTTCAGCAGCTCTGCGAGCACTCGAACGTGCTCGTCGATGATCCCGGTTTGGTT
>JAASFI010000725.1:0-18877 GCA_023333705.1 Globisporangium viniferum | reverse complement strand
ATCACACACAATACACAGACGAGAGCCACGGCGCTGTCTCGGATACTTACAGTCGCCTTTGTGAGAGACGACGTTGGAGATTGAAGTCTGGGGGCTTGCGGGTCTGCGGGGTTGCTGGGAAATTGAGAAGTTTATTGAAAAGTTATCTGACGTCCTAGTCCTAAGCATCTGCAACAGCGTTTGCTCACTTGTGACGGACTCTTGACAGGAAGCGCCCCTTGGGGTGTCTGTACTGGGTCTGTCGATGGTGAGGAGCTGCCATAATGGTGATTGAGCTGAACCACCAACACATCTTCCTTGTCGTCGCGTCGCGATTCGAAATTCTTCCCGAGCATGCCTCCAGCATCCCCAGACTCAGGCCCAGAGCACTCCAGACTTGGTCCAGCATATCCCAGACTCGATCTGTAGCTCCAGACGTTGAAGGGGAGCGACGGGGTCGTGGGTGGTTGTTGAAGCAGCTGGTGGATGCCTAACGCATCCTCAGTCGCCTCATCATCCGGAGTGACGGTAAATCACCCTGATCTGGAAACGTCCTGTGAGCGCTGGGGTAGGAGCCACCTTGATTGGGCAACCTGGGCGGCCGAGCCAGTTCTCTTACGTCCCGGGTGAAAGGCCCACTTCTGCGAACGGACGAGTCGCCTTGGAGCTGGTCCCACTCAAAAATTCTGGGGGCTCACCACACCACCATGACTCAACGCGCTGCGATGGTCTATTGGCTAGCGCACCCGTCCAATTTTGCTCTTATTACTGGGTCAGCGGCGTTAAGCGGCGTGGTTGTTTCTCGTGGAAAGCTGCGAAAGAGCGACGCGCTTGCACAGCTCGATGGTCATGTTAACAAGCTTACTGATGTACGTATTGTACTTATCTCTTTTATGCGTACACCGATGTCTACATAATGCGCTGTCTCACAACAAGCGTGTTCTGCTCTTGATGCTTTTTGGCGAACTGGAGTGAGAAAGTGGCAAAGATCAGATATGAGAGCTTTCTAGTGCCATACAAAAGGCAAAGAGAGCGTCGCTGCAGACCGGATTCGGCGTAACAAGCACCGACATCCAAAGAGGCATCACGAGCATCCCTGCGAAGCTCGAGGCGTTCTGTCCGTTGTTTGAAAGGGTTGACGTGGTCTTTGGGAGTCGTGAGAATGTCAATCCACCGAGTGTGGAGGTAGGAAACCCTTCACCAGACTGTGAGTGGGTCGACTCGCTCCTACTGAGAGAGGACACCTCGAGTGACCTCGAAGAAGAGTAAGAAAGGGACGCGCCGCTTACTGAGATGCTGCTTGATGCAGAATGGCCATCAGCGCGATGGCGACTAATTCAAAGGAAACACGACCCAAACGCGATTTCTCGTCGACATACACACAGTACTCTGAGTGAAAATTCAGGCGTAGAGAGAGCAATTTGAGTTCGAGAGAGCAAAGTAGCTGATCACCTGGAGCTTAAGCAAAAGCGAGTAGAGATAGAGTAATGCATGCTTCATCTATAAAAGAAGATAGAAAGCGAAAAGCTCCGAATTGAAGGTGAGAAGCTCAACTGCAGGAGAAAAGGCCAAAGCGAAAGCTCATCCTCTTACTCATTTCGGAAATGAAGTAAGGGGAAGAAATCAAGGTATATTTGTCTCTTTCAGAATAGATCAAATGACCCACACGGCTTCAATATAAACTATTTATCAGACTAAGTGTTCTCTACAATCATTCGCTTCAATAGCTCACGCCGAGCGTATCCTGCTTCGGTGTCTGCGAGATTGCCGAATTCACAATTCTCTCGCGTATCTGCCGAGTCTGATGCTGCCCACTCGTCTCGAAAACGACGATAGAAGTTGTGCAGAACTATCGCACACACAATCCATCTGTTGATGTGGCAAGCGCCTCCGCGGTTGAATTGTGGATCGCCAGAAAGACACTCAACAAAGTGCACAAAAAGGCGCTTGTTCATTCTGCAAACTGCCTTGACTCTCGCTCCCCATACTGCATGAGTAGATCTTTAACGCTGGATGAACGAGGGACTGTCATGCGAGGAATCACGTAGTGGAAGTCCGACAGCAACCCCAGCAGCGCCACTGCGCCATCATCGTCTTCGGCCGACGAGCGGTCCAGAAGACGACGCTGAACGAGGTCTCGCTCGAGCTGCGCCCGAAGCCGCGCTTTTTTGCTTGATGAAGGCATACGCTCAACTCGCAAATTGTGTGCGTGTGTGGAATCGGGCGGAATGTCTTTACGTGTACTTGAAAAAAATAGTTTTCGGTATTTGTGTTCTTGTTGAAAAAAGCACAAGGCAACGAATGAACGCGCGTTTCTGGTGATGGGCCGCTGCTTTTTGCTTTTTGGAAGGATTGAAAACCTCTATTGTTGTAATACGTCACCTGTAATAGATTTTTCCGGGGTTCTATAGTATTCGTAGTAATATTCACCACTCAGTGCAAATTTCATGTGCGGATTTGCTTATCTAATGCGACATTCTCGAATCAATGGATGCAGAGTGAAGAAAAATGACGGTATTTGATAAATTAGTCGGTGGTGCACTACAAAACATGTTGTCCCAATAGAAAAACGCCTCCAACCAGAACAACTCTTCCATGTATACAATCATCATATTTGGATACGTATATTGGATGTACAAATGACAAAACAAGATTGAGTTGCATTCTGTACATTGAATGAGGGATTAACTCCGAAGCGCGCTTCGCGCTCCCTGCAAGTGGGTATTCAAAGCCCCACGGAGAGGGGCCACTGACTACGAAGGCATAAAATCGTAAAGCCAAGCAAGAGTTGTGTGACAAAAACCCTAAGCCCAAGCGAGCGAAGTACATCCTGAAGCCAATCATGTATACAATTAGTCGAAAAAACCTTTATGCCGAATAAGTAAATGCTTAGGGGTCAAACTATGACTAAAGGGACTCAGAATAGTGGTTCCTAAATAAAGATTGGGCTCAGTAAGTTTCTCCGAGTCCGTGTGCGCAGGACTCGTCCAAACAGACTAATTTCTATTTTCGCTTCCCCTTATCTGCTGGTCCTTTTGTACCGGCACCTACATCCTATTCCTTGAGGCTCGGTACCTGACATGCCTACGTCCTCACAACTTTCAACATGCCACTGACCTACTCTTATCCTTTCATAATGTGTATCCTTTGCGTCTTGTCACTCTCGCGGGGTATTCTTGGCTCTTGTGACTAAAGAAAGCCGGTAATATTATTCGCATATCTACAATTAATTAACAGCTTGAGTTGTTGATAAGCGTTATTCAATATTGATAAATCTCGTTTGGCTTTCTTTTCTTTTCAGCCAATCAGCGCGCGCCATGACACTTTTTGTTCCCCCTAATCAGCCATTTTTACCCGGAAATTACGATTCTAGCCACGCGAGCCAGGAAGGGGAGCAGCTCTTTTGAGCAAAAGCTCAACCTCATTTGATCTTTTGCAGCAACGAGCGAACGCGCGCTCCAGACAGACAAACAGACAGACAGACAGACAGACAGACAACTCACGGCGATGGATCTCTCGTCCAAGGACAAGACGCGCGGCGCGTACGTGTTCTTGCAGTTCATGAGTGCATTGCCCTGTGAGTGTGTGAGTGTGGAGTGCCGTATGTGGTACCGACGATTGTGTGTGTATTTTTCGTTCTTTTGCTTTTATGATGACGTCGCAGCGCCTTCATGGCGACGCACAAGAGCAACATTGCGCTCTGGTCGGGCTTCTTCGTGCTCGTGCTCTTCTGCTACCACCTCTTCAGCGACGGCGACTTTTCGTTTCTCATGGTACGTTACGCGATGTCTTCTTCCGTCTCATTGTGTCTTTGTGTGTGAATGCTCGTTCATTCTAACGATCTGTGCGCATGCGTGTGTGGGGATGATGGCGTTGTGACGTTGTAGACGTTTGGATCTTTTGTGCGTGCGTTTGGATTCGCGTTCCTCATCTTCAAGGCGTTCTCGCAGCGCTCCGTGGCAGGTAACGGATACGGTCCACTGTCACTTTGAATGCTGGCATGCGACGATGATGCTAACGTCTCTATGAATGCCGTCAATCCTTGTATCCTCTCCAGGACTCTCGTTGAAGACGCTCGAGCTCTATGCGTTCGTGTTCTTCTTCCGCCTGAGCTCGATCCTGCGCTACCAGGGGTACCTCCCGTACGACCGCAGCGGCGACTGGCTCTACAGCTTCCTCGAGATCAGCGCGCTCGTGATGTGCTGCGGCGTGCTCTACCTGGTCATGGTGCGCTTCAACTCGACCTACGAGCTGCGCTACGACACCTTCGGCTGGCTGCACGTGCCCACGGAGCTCGGCGCGCTGTACATCTTGCTGCCGTGTATCTTCTTCGGAATGGTACGAACGAATGAAATGGCGTGGCAGCGATGATGTTTTTGTATGAGGTTGTAGTGCTGACGATTGTGTTGCTTGTCAATCGTGTACAGCTGATTCACCCAAACTTGAACCGCAACTGGTTTGCCGATGTCGCGTGGACGATCGCTCTCTACATTGAGGTACAGCCGCGATCCGACTATTGATTGCATGCATGAGCAATGGGTGTATCGTAGAATCATACTAACCGTCCATTCCCTCTTCCGTTTTCAAACAGGCTGTCGCGATCCTGCCGCAGCTCTTCATGTTCCAGAAGCGAGTACGTTTGCTTTGTTTATTCCGTTTTCAATCTGTCCTTGATGGAGATTCATCTGACGTGGTCTCTCATCTCATCTTGTGATTTATTAGGGCGGTGGCGCGGTGGAGTCGTGCATCTCGCACTTTGTGTACGCGCTTGCGTTCGGCAGCTTCTTGCACCTGGTGTTCTGGTTCTCTTCGTACCATGAGCTCGGCGAGAAGGACGCGGGCCAGCACGTGGGCTACGCGGTCATCTTTGTGCAGATCGGCCACATGCTCATGATGGCGGACTTCTTGTACTACTACTTCAAGAGGTACGCTCGCTACAAGCTACAGCGCCATAACTCATGTGTGTGTGTGTGTGTGTGTGTGTGTTCATTTTCTAACTCTCGCCTGTATGTTTTGCTTCCGCAGCATGAAGGATGGCGGCCCAATGATGCTCCCAACCCACGGCGCGTACCAGGCGTAAGCGTCACGAGAATGAAGTGTCCATCTAGCCAGGACGCAGTCAACAAGAGAGCGAGAGAGCCGCAAAGAGGCAAAGAGGGAAAGACAATGGCTGGGAAATTGATCGCCCTCGTTCCATACAAAGGGCTGACTGAGAGGGAGAAGAGGGGATGATCTGGGGCTTCTTTGCATGTGAAGAATCGAATTTGTTTGTGCGTTTTTGCCTTTCACAGTTAACAACACACAAGAAGCCAGAAGGAAAAAAGATCACCACCACTTTTATAAATCCAAATGGGAGGAGCTGATTGTCAGTGTGATTACCACCACTGCTCCATCTGTCCTGATGAACCTGTGGCAATCGCCGATTTACACTGACGTGCAGTTGAGGGGATCCACAGGATCGTATCATGGCGCCACGAGCCAGCGACAATCAATGCCACGTCACGCCACGACGCGCCTAAAGCAAAAGTGCATGAACAAAAACAATTTCATTTCACATATTGACAAAGAAAAAACTTATTATCTCTACACGTCCAGACAGGCAGACAGGAAGAGCGAATCCCAACCAGAAGAGCTGCGCTTAAATAACAATTCGGTGGCGCTAGCAATTCGATCCTGCGCAGCGCTCTCACGACAGCTCCGGCTGGGGTTCTCTCTCTTTCGCAAACCTGTTCTGCTCTGCTCTGGACCATTCTTTCATTCTGCTTGCTGCAGCACCCGATTCCCCTTTCTGGCATCGGCCCTGGGGATACATAACTTTTGGGAACACTGTCCGGACGCTCTCGACGTGAGTCTTCGTTCGACTCACTCGCTCTTGGCCCTTCTCTCCTGTGCTCTCTCTAATAATCGTCATAATCCATCGAGATGTCGCTCGCTATTAACCGGTCGGCTGGCTGCGTGCTCGCCCAGGACACGTCGTCGTCGTTCGCCTCGCGCACAGTGATGCACGTGCTGCACACCTTCACGAGCTGGTTGCGCGCCTTGGCGGCGTTCTTCACACTCGCGTCTGTGAACGGCAGCTTGCGCTTGTATCGCGAGCACGGCCCGCAGCAAATGCGACCGCACAGTCGGCAGTGGTGACGGCGCACGAGCAGACTGAACTTCTTGGAGCACGCCATGCACGACTTCTGCGCCGAGTACGGCACCCACTCGGGCGGGTGCACGATGAACTTTGCGAGCCACCCGAGCTGCGCGGGGGACAGAATGTCGAGCACCAGCACGCCTTCGTTATTCCGGATCGTCATGCTCGCGTGCTCGCGCACCAGACACGCCGCGATCTTCCACAGTCCCTGCGACACAGCGATATGCAGCACCGTGTTGCCCGCGGCGTCGATCGTGTTCGGGTCGCTGCCGTGTTTCATCAGCAAGCGCACGATCTCCGGGTCGTCGTCCTGCGCGGTGAGCACGTGCGCGATGATCGGGAACACGTCTCGCTGGTTCTTCGTGGTCGGGTCGGCGCCTTTGAGGAGCAGATGCGCGACGACCGCTGGCGCGGCCGGGGTGTTGGATGTCGCAGCAAAGTGTAGCGGTGTGTTGCCGTTGCGGTCGGGAAGTGTCACGAGCGTGCGGAACTCGGGCGTCGACAGCAGACGCACGGCTTCGAGGTTGCCATACTTGGCGGCGATGTGCAGCGCGATCTGCTCCTGCTTGTACGACTTCATGGACGCGAGGTCGAGCGGCTTGCCGTCGTACATGGCGAGCAGCGACGTCACGACCGTCGCGTCGCCGCGCTTGGCTGCGCGATGCAGCGCTGTGTAACCGGACGCGTCGGGCTTGTACGGGTGGTAGCCCTGCTTCTTCCACTTGTTGGCGGTGACCATGCTGAAGCGCATGGACTCGCTCTCGCGGATCGACGTCATGCTGGAGATCGTCTGCGTGAGCTTAGCGGATACGCGCTCGTTGGACCACACGCGCAGGTTCTTGAGCGCCATGGGGATCTCAAAGTCCGAGTCCATGGTCGACGTGGACGAGAACGACGACTCGTCCTCGTTGTCGCTGGCCGAGTCGTAGTTGGAGCGGCCGTACGCCATGACTGCTTGCTGATCTGGATCGCAGGCGACCTGTCAGTAGAGAGATACAGAGGAGATCGGAGCTCGTGGGCTCAGCTGCGCACACTTCAATGGCGAGATGGTGATGGCTGCGATCGCGCTGCTTGTAATAGCTTGCTGTGCGCGCTTGACGCTGGCGAGATGAGATGCCCAGAGGTAAGCGTTCGGTGGGACGCGTAGAGGGCGGGTCGGTGCAGATGGCGCGTCGGAAGAAGCGCTTTACAGTCAGTCGATAAGCTCAGCAACAGAGGCGACGGCGATAGAGACGGCGGCGGCGGCTGCTGGGAGTAGAGGAAGTGCGGTTGATGTGATTGCTGCTTTGCTGCACCAAAAGAGTCCAGAGCAAAAGAGCTGGTAGAGGCGGATCGCCAGGAAGAGGCGAGCGGCTAGCGCCACACGCCAGAATGGTGGTCTCTCTGCAAATTGTCGGAGACGAAGCGCAAAATGCTTCGAAAAAAGTCAGCGGACCACATGTTGTGCCACCGAAAGAGCGTGAGAGAGATGGGAGAAGGGGTAGGGCAAAGTGCAAGCGCTGAGAAGTCACAGAAAGAAAGCAATGAAACCTATTTTTGTGATATTGTCGAATCACTGCTACATTCTCGCAGTTATTTTGCCAAGTACACGGGTCTGATTTTCTGCAAATGAAAATGCCCAATATCCAAATGGAGTCGCTCTTCGTGCGCTCACTGGCGCTGCCGGCCGCCCCGGAGGCGCACTGCCTCGTGAGCGCCTCGCGCACCACGTCAGACGGCACGTTCGCCGTCGCGAGTGCGTCCGAGGGCGTCATCCGCGTCTACGCGGCGTCCTGCGCGGCGCTGCTGCACGAGTTCGCGTCGATCCACCGGCGCATCTACGCGCTGCATTACACGAGCTTCTCGGATTCGCTCGTGACGCTCGAGAGCGACGCGCTGGGCAGTGAAGAAGACAATGATGACGACGACGCCGAGACGTTCCTGTGCGTGTACCACGACTGGCGCGAGCGCAAGATGGTGCGCGGATACACGCTGCCGCTGGGCGTGCTGGAGAGCCCGAGCTCCAAGCGCAAGGCCGACTGCGTCGCCGTGTGCAGCTTCACGGGCCGCGTGGTGGTCGCCATGGGGGACGTGCTCAACATCTGGCAGTGCAGCCGCGGCTTCTTCGAGCACGTGATGGAGCTCAAGGTGGACATGGCGCAGCAGCACGCGTTCCTGCAGGTCGAGTTCGTCGCGATCCACGGCGTGTACGTGGCGTACGCGTCGCAGACCGAGGTGCGCGTCATGGAGATCCACGTGCGCAGCGCCAAGGAGGCCGAGAACAGTAATAACAGCAGCAGCCGCGGTAGCAGCAGTGGCAATGCCGTGTCGCTCAAGCCGCTGGCGCTGCAGCCGAATCAGTTGGGACAACCGCAGCATCGTCACCACCACAAGGACAAAAGCGGTGTCCACCAAGCGTCCTCTTCGCGTGGCCACCCCGCGCCCGAGGACGAGACCGACTGCGTCAACATCGCGTCGCTCGACGACATGGACGCGTTCGTGGAAGTGGCGATCCCGTGCTCGAGCTACGGCGAGATGGACGCTGTGGACCAGCGCGACGAGAAGCGCATCTTCGACGACCAGGACCACGTGCCCATGGTGCTCGCGCGCAACGAGGCGCAACAGGAGGCGTGGAACCTCGCGGGACTGGTCAAGAGCCAGGACATCCGCGTGAACCAGGCGCTGTCATACTTTGTGGGCGAGAGCGACGTGCAGGTGCTGCTGCAGCGCTTCCTGCCGCCCAACCACTGTGTGCAGTCGCTCGCGTTCCTCCCCGAGACGATCGACAACCAGGTGAGCGTTGAGGCGCGCAGCTACACGCGACTGCTGGTCGCGACCCAGCGAGACGCGTTCCTGTACTATTTTCTGTCGCAGGAGGCCGACTTGACGCGCAAGAAGATGTCCAAGAAGGTGTTCGGCAAGGGCGAGCGCACCAAGTCGCGCGGCATGCACACGCCCATCAAGGTCGGCAGGGTCCTTGCCACTGGCAAGAACCGTGACTCTTTTGCAAGTAGCATTGACAATGATACTGAAGGCGAGGACGAAGCGAGTGAGTCTACCACAACAACAGCCACAGCAGACGACGCAGCGAGCGCCGAGTCCGGCCGCGTGGTCATGTATTACAAGTTCTCGTCGCCCGTGGCGTGCATCACCGCCAACAGCTCGTTCCTGTTTGTCGCGACGCTGTCGGGACTGCAGGTCTGGTCGATCTGGAGTCCGTGCCACTACGTGGCGGCCAGCCGCGCGCTGAGCAAGTCGCTCGTGCCGCAGCCCGCGCAGCCGCAGCTGCTGTGCACGCAGCCGATGCCGTTCCCGGCGTCGCAGATCGCGGCACTGGACTCGTACGTGGTGGTGCTTCCAAAGCCAGAGAAGGCTCAGCACGTTGTGCCGCACGATTTCATCCGACTGAGCAGCATGGCGGCCGCCGACCGACTCCCCGAGGACGAGTTTGAATTGCGACGTGGTGGCGGTGCGCACGATTATCTCCCGGCCCAAGTCCAGCGGAGCGTGCTGATCTTCCAGCAGAGCCCGCCGTCGCTCATCTTCTCGTACATGCGCAAGGGGATTTTGTTCCCACGTGGCGGTGGTAGTGATGAGAGTGGTGGGGACGGAGTCATGAAGCCGAGCCAGATCGATTTGCTCCTCAGCCTCTTCTCGCTCTACAGGTACCGCGCGGACGTCGGATTGGACCTGCTCCACCTGCACAGCAGCAGCAATGACTCAAGTAGTCCGAGTATCGGCGATGCGAAGGAGAAACTGGCGCTGGAGCTTGAGACAAAGCTCTACGACACGATCGCCAAGGCGTGCGCGGCGGATCTCGCCAACGTGTTCATGTCGGCGGCGCACCGAAACCTGTCGCGCGCGGCGCTGCTGTACGTGGCGTCCAGTGTCCCGTCAAGCGACGTGATGCAGCGGTTCCAGGCGATCATGGACGACGAGAACCGGGCCGAAGTGATCGGCGCCACGGGCAAGTACCTGGACGCGTTCGTGTTCCCGTCGTCCGAGTCGCTGCCGTCGATCGGCGCGAGCCAAGCCGCCGCCTATTCATTAAGACAACAGCAACAAAGCACGAGTGATGAGACCAACTTTACGCGCACCGTGCTGCTTCACTATGGTAAGTACGCCCCCGAGCAGCTCTCGCGCCTGATCGTGGACTCGAGTCTGCGCTGGTCGCTGCAGGATATCGAGTTTGGGCTCGAGAAGCTCACCGAGTCGACGAGTCAGAGCGTGCTGGTCAAGATCGCGACGCTCGTGCTGATCCTGCGGGCGTCGAGCTTCTCGTCGGAGGATTGGGACGCATTCAAGACGACAACAGCGACGACAATGGAGGAGGAGAATAGTGCGGAGAGGGTCGACCATTTCCTCTCTCTCTGCTCGTACGAATCCATGGCGAGCCACGTGACTCACCTGCTGAGCGACCACCGAGACGCGCTCGTCCACCTGAGCGTGACGCACCCGGAGCTGCTCGTCCAAGTCGCAGAGACGAACATTAGCACGAGCTCCACCAGTGAGACCAAGCGCATCACGTCGTCCTCGTTTACCCATGCGCTGCGTGAGAATGCACCAAAGGTGCTGCTGCAGATCCTCGAGCGCGTGTTCACGAGCGCTGTGCGTCGCCAGGAAGCCGTGTTTGCGAGTCTGCTCTTCTGCTTGAGCGTCATTGGAGACGCCGCCGAGCCGTCCATTCAGCGGCTGACGCAGTCCCGCTCTCCGTCGTCTTCAGCTGTTGCCACAACGATAACGGCGACGACGGTGGCTGAACCTTTTGTGACGAACCAGTGCTTTGTGCTCCGGTTCCTCGTGTTTGTGCTCGAGATGTTCCCGCTGCTGGAGCTACTCGTGGAGAAAGAGGAGCTCCACGAGGACGAAGACGACCTCAAGCGCGTGAAAGCGGCGATCGGCATGGAGATGATGGCGCTGTGCGTGAAGCTGAGTTCGTTCACCCAGAGTCTGAACAAACCCAGGAGTGAGGATGAGGATCCGTGTATCACGACAACTTTGCTGGAGCTTTTCGACCAGAGGGGAGCTCAGGAAGAAGACGAGGCAGAAGTGGATGCGTTTGGGGCTCAGCTGCCTGATTGGGTCCACGAATACCTGGCAGCGCGCTGTTTGCCGAATGGATCATCGTCATCGGAGCTGCTGTTGCTGCGTAGCAGAATTCGGTTCCTGTTCACGTTGACGCTCGAGCTGCAGCAGGAGAAGGATCTGATCTCGCCCTCGGAGATCCTGCGCGTTTACGAAGTTGCTCCTGCTGGGACAAAGAAGAAAAGCGGCAAGAAAGCGACGAATGCTTCGACGCAACCCTCACCAGCAACAGTGTGGAAGCTGGAAAATGATTTCGCGGCGCTGGTGGTGCTGCTGACGCTGCCTCGGCTGTCCAGGTACATGCATATAAGCATGCTTCATTCACGATGTAGGGCCCACTCAATCGAAGAGCTACTAACTTGTTGTTTGTCACTTTATTCACGTTTCTCTCTCTTTGTAGGACGGTGGACGGACTGCAGCTGATCGCCGCGCGTACAGACTTCATCAACTTGTTCCTTCCCTACGGGAAGTGCTACTGCGTGACGCTGGAAGAGTGGAGTTTCCTCATCAAGACGCTCTCCGCGATCTCTGAAAACTCGCCAGAGGTAGGCAAATTCGTAAAAGCACCTGCACTGCTCGGTACCAGTATTGCTGGAATTTGTACTCACCTGTGCGTGACTTTGTTGCTTGTGCAGGACGAATCCGCTCACGACGAGATCGCGATCCTCGAGAGCGTGCTCAACCACATCTGTTCCACGCTCGGACCGGAAGACCTGCTCCAAGTGCTGCCGGACGACGGCGACCTCGCGATGTACATGGCGACGATCGAAGCCAGCGTGCGCTTAGGGGAGGCGCAGGAGTCGACAAAGGCGGACCATTTTGCCCTCGCGATTCGTGCGCCATAAGTACGGTTACATTGGCCAGTTGAGTCGCCATCTCCCTCTCTCTTAATCGTCGAAAGTCGTAATGTACTGTTGTCGTTGTTGTTGTTGTTGCTGCTGGAGCTGGGGACCGCCGTAGCCGATGCCTTGGTTCTCAATGAGCCTCGTGATCGCCTCAATGTACTGTCGTCACAAAGAAAACAAGAAACTGTCCGTCAGCCAGTCATGAACCAGAGTTACTCTACACAATCTTTTCTATCAGCCAATAGCGCGAGACGTACCGCGGCGCGAATCTGGCGGAACTTTGGTTTCCGTCTTCCCTTGATGAACGTGCGGAAGTGGATGACCCAGCGCTCGTTCGCCCTGAGCGCGATGTAGCTCTCGTCGCCCCTCGCGCGCTGCACGACCTGGTTCTCCTCCTTGAGGTTGAGCTCAAAGAGCATCCGGGACGTGTCGTCCAGCGGCGCCGCGGCGCTGCTCGAGCGGTTCGAGCGGTTCGCAGCCGAGAAGGAAAATGAGGCGGCGCCACCTCCTGCCGGGTACTGTTGATGCTGTTGCGGAGACGCCATTGGCATCATCAGTGGCAACCGCACAGGAGGCGCCTCCATGGCGATCGTGCTCGTGTGGCGCGGCAGGAAGCGGCCGTCCCAGAAGAGCAGCTGGTCGAGCTCCTGCAGGAACTCGCGCACTTTGACAGCGGGCGTCTGCGGCGGCAGGCGGATGTCGAGTCGCAGCGGCCAAAAGTGCGAGTGGTAGACTGCGGTTGTGGACGTGACTGTACCGCCGGCGGGGATGTACGTCTTGGTGTTGTCGTCCGTGTCCAGCACGATGAAGCCCAGCGGTGCGTCGCTGATGCTGCCCTTGGACGCACCTTGAACATCAATGTGCGTCTCCAGATGCAGCATGTTGGTGAGGAACATGTAGTGCGCACCCATGACGTTGCGGAGCTACAGTGAACAAGTCAATAGGAAGACCATAGAGTACGGTTGGTTAGGCTCAGCACTGTGTCAGGCACTGTACACGAGTGGGGCTCCTACTTACCAGAGGCAGCATGGAGAGCGCAATGGCCAAGAAGAAGCCCGTGGAGAGCACGAGGCGCACGTAGTTGTCGTCGCTGATGAAGTTCGCCAAGTAGTACGTGTACATGACGAAGATGAGCAGCAGCATCTTCGCCAGCTACACAAATCATTTGATCCAAACAGCATCACACATCACCATATTAGATCCACCAAATCAATAGCAGATCATACGCAATAATTGTACGAGTATGAATATAAACGTACCGCGGTGCCTTCATGCAGCAGGGTCTTCCGCCCGGGCTCCTCGGATTTGCTGTACCCTTCGATGCCTTTGCGCACGATCACCTAATGAATAATAATGAAGCGTTAATGACCACCTGTCGTACTACAGGTTGATCGTATAAACACACATATACACGCACCACGCGCAGCAGGTTGCCGCCGGCGTCCATCCAGATGATGAGGCAGACGCCGAAGAGCCACGACGGCCACTGGCAGAGGAACATGGAGAGCTGCGAGACCGCAAGCGCGATCCAGAGTAGCCCCGCGCGGCAGAGCAGCGACGTCTGCCACATCATCAGCACCTTCGCGTCGTCCGGCCAGCTGCACATATACAATATCATCACGTACACAATACACTTGCTAGTACATACATAGAGAGATGACAATAGAGACGGCATGTGAAGGCAACGTGACACGTACAGCCATTTCTTGGGCGTGAACTTACGCAGCAGGAAGAAGACGCTGCGCGCGATGGGGTGCGCGAGCACGGCCGAGAGGAAGAAGAGCACGATGGACACGTACGTGTGAATGCTCCCGCCGCGCGTGTCCCGCCACCACGTCTCCCAGCCGTCCAGCTCGATCACGCAGAAGTCCGCCATGCTTGTGCCTGCCTTGTCGTTTTGGGCAATTGCTTCAGCAATTCATCCAGTTCCGTCACGTTCGTTGCCCAGAAAGGAAATTTCCAAATGCAATGATGTGATTGGGTAAAATGACGAAATACGCGATTTGATTCGCGAAATTTAGTTACTGTCTAATCAGATGAGCACACTGTATCGTGGTCACTGCGTGGCGTGCTGTTCGTGCGGCGCTCTCCCTCTCTCTACAGGTCATCCTCGTCGTCCATGTCCTCGTCGTAGGACTCGTAGCCGGCCTCTCCGCCTTCCTCGCCGGCCTCCCCGGCAGCTTCGCGGCGCAGTCGTCGCGCCTCCTCCTTCTCCTTCTCGAGCTTGCGCAGGTGCGCGCGGCGGTCGCGCTCGCGCATGTTCTCGAGCGTGCCTTCGAACTCCTTGGCCTCCTTCGCGCGGATCAGCGCCAGCTCCTGCTCGCTTAGCACGATCTCCTTCGACTGGCAGCACTTGGCGCAGATGTCGCGCTCCTGTTGGTTTGAGTAGCATGATAAAACAACACAACTAGCCATTTAAGCTCTGGGTGAGAGTGATTGCAATGCGTTGGCTCGCTATCGTACCTTGGCGCATGGATCGCACGACGCATGGTACGCGGATGTGACGTTCTTCTGGTGGCAGTGGATGCTGCATTCGGACGACGACAACAACAACAACAACATGTCAGCATCATACGCACATACGCAGTAGTACACACACAGAGAAAGCAAGACATGACGTACCAGGACGCGGGCTGCGTGAGCGGCTTGTACTTGCGGTACTTCTTGCGCCACTCGATCTGCTTGCGGCATTTCTCGCAAAGCCCGTAGATCGGCAGCGACAGGATGCGCTCGGTCTTCTTGGACTTGGGGTTGTGCTTGAACGCGAACGAGTTCTGGTACTTGGGCGCGCCCTTCTTCACGTTGCCGCGCTGGGAGCTCATCGCGTCTCTCTTGCTTGGTGGCTTGGGGGGGCTGTCTGTCTTGGAGCTCTTGGTGCGCGCTTGTTGCTCTGTGTGGAATGGCTTGATTGATTGATTGGCGCTTGCTTCCTTGGTGTGGTCTCAATAGAGAGCCCGCCACAATAGTGGGCCCATAGTGGTACACTGTACCATTTTTTCTGGTCCAGCCAGTTGCGAGCTGTTTGAAGAACATGGCTACATTTTGATAGCGACTGAGCAGCTCACTTTGGCAAGAGATGCGATCTTTCGCGGAGCTTCATGAAGACGACGCCGACGCGCGCGTTATGAACGCGCTGCTGCTGGTGGTGAATGCGATTGGCATCCCCGTGCTCATGAGGGAGTACGGCGAGGTGCACACGCCGCCCAGCGCCGCCGTGGGCATCCTCAGCGCGCTCTACCACGCGTCTGCGAAAGGAGGCACGTCCCCCCACTTGCTGCACGCGCTCGAGTCGGAGCATCGCAAGATCGCGTACCACGTCACAAAGCAGGAGCTGCTGCTGGTGTTTGTGTGTGACAAGCAACCTCATGAGCGGAGCACGCTCTCCAATCGAATGACGACGAGGATGCTGGAGACTGTGAGCGCCGCTCTCTCGATGCTGCTCGGCAGCCAGAGCCTGGAGAACCTCGATGCCTCCAAGCAGCGACTCGCGTTGTCAAAGCACACAAAGATGATTGACTACATTGTCAAGAACTTTCGAAAGGATGTTCGATTGTTGTTGAGCCGACCACTTCGGCGTCCTCACGTTGAGAAAGTGAAGAGCATCGAGGCGTCAAAGCTGCAGCAAGGCGTTTGGCTCCGGGATGGACTGGTGATCGCTGAGTGCGCCCGGCATATCACCGAAAGCAGCTACAAGCTTGGCGCAATCGAAATCGTGATACTGGCCATACTCAGCGAATGCCTGGCGTCGCGAGGGTTGCGCAGCACTCGTGAGATTGTGAGGGTCAACTGCTCTTCCAGTAGCGGTGGCGTCATCGCGAAATTGGCGATTGAGAGTTCCGAGTCTTCAAGTACGACTTGCATTGGCATCTTCAGTGAGGATTCGAGCGAGCGTGAGCTGCGAGAAGAGGTGAGATCAATAGTGATTATGGTTGATTACAACATCTTTTACTTACACATGCCATGCTCTTGTTGATGTCGTCTTTGCAAGCAGCAGCAGAAAGTTCGCATGCTCAGCCATTTCGAGGAGAACGGGAATCGCTCAGCTGAATTTTTGTCCCCACTGCCCGTTGAGCTCCTGAAATCTCTGCCGTCGTCATTTATGTGGTATGGGTTGCGAAACGTTTTGGCTCTTTGTCTCATCACTTTCTTTTCAACGACTTATTAGATACAAGTGAAATTTGTCATGTCTGGATACTTTTTGTGCAGTGGATACGCGTTGCGACTGGATCAAGTGGCGTCGCCTTCTTGTCGAACCACCAGCTTCCTCAATCCGAACTGGGGGTCTGTGTGGACTGGCAGCGCGCAGCAAGTAGAGGGCAATACCAACTCTGTGGGTAGAGAGACTGCAAACGGCGTCGCTGAAGATTGCTTCTGGAAGACGCTCTGCGAGTTCGTAGCTCTTCGACTGGACTCGCTGCCAGGTGCTTCAGCGGCTTCGCAACCTCTGGACTACAAGCGCGAAGACGAGGTAGGGCTTCCAGTTCTCTTTTGGGTGAATTGTCTTGTGGAAAATGGATGGCAACCGGAGAAACAAACGCACATATTTGCTAATGTTTGCGCAATATTATACTGCTGCGCTATGTTTCACTCCCAGGTATTCTCACTTCTCCATCACGTACGCGGCCCGCTGCAGTTCTTCTCTGTTTGCATTGGCTCGATACCATTGCAGCAAGTTCCAGCCATCGGAGATGCGCTCTACGAGCATTTCTCAAACTCTCAGTGAGATAAGCAAGTAAATAAACTGGATTTCATTAACAACGCAATAATGAATTGATAACAACACTGTTGATGCAGATCACACAAAATTCTGTCTACTTTGGCTCGCCGTTCGCCACGAGGTTGGGCGATTCGGTCTTCTGCACGTACGCCTTGATGTTCTCCATCGTCGTGTGCGCGATGCTGTTGAGCGCCTCTTTCGTGAAGTACGCCTGGTGGCCCGTGATGATCACATTCGGAAACGTGAACAGCCGAGCGAGCATATCGTCTGCGATGACCGCACCCGAGCGGTCTTCGTAGAAGTAGTCGCCCTCGCCTTCGAACACGTCCAGCCCCACAGCTCCCACTTTTTCCGACTTGAGTGCTTTGACAAGCGCTGGCGTGTCCACCAGCCCACCGCGACTCGTGTTGATGATCATCACGCCGACCTTCATCTTTGCGATGCTTGCTTCGTCAACGACGTGGCGGGTGGAAGGAAACAGCGGACAATGGAGCGAGATGATGTCGGACTGAGCCCAGATCTCGTCCAGCGACACGTACTTGACGCCGTAGCTGAGTGCTTCTGGGTTTTCAGCAACGTCATAAGCGATGACGTTACAGCCAAAGCCACTGCAGATACGCGCAAACAACGCGCCGATCTTGCCCGTGCCAATGACACCAACCGTCTTGCCGTTGATGTCCGAGCCAAGAAGACCATCCAAGCGGAAGTTGAGTTCGCGCGTGCGGTTGAACGAGCGGTGGATCTTGCGGTTGAGCGTCATCATCAACGCCGCGGCGTGCTCCGCGATAGCAAACGGAGAGTAGGCAGGCACGCGCATGACCGAGATATTGAGCTCTCGCGCGACGTCGAGATCGACCATATCGTACCCCGCACAGCGAAGAAACAGCGCGCGCGTGCCGTTGGCGTAGAGCTTGCGCAGTGCCGCCTCGTTCGCTTTGTCGTTGACGAAGATGACGGCGCCCTCGCAGCCAGTTGCAAGCTGCGCGTTGCGCACACTCAGTCGGTTCTCAAAAAACCTACAAACGCCAAACACACACACGTCACAGTTAGGTCGGATTAGCTACATGTTTGGCATTCATTCACAGCAGGACTAAGAATGAAAGGAAGAGCAACGTACAGCAGCTCGTGGTCTTTCGCAATGCCGTCTCGCTTCGCGATGTCCGTCATCGACTCGATATCGTACTGGTGCGCCGAGAAGAACGCGATCTTCATGCCCTTCTTGGCGTCTGGACGTGTTTTGTTGCTACTAGTGGTGGTGGTGGTGCTGCAGAAGCTGACGTTGGTGTTGAAGCTGCTGGTCGCGGCGAACTGCGGACGATGACATCGGAGAGCTGCTGCTGGTGCACCGCGTCGCACAGGAGAGCGCAAGAGCGCATGAGTGAAGCTTCCTGCTGCTGCTGCTCGATGCATGATGCTATTGAGCTGCTGCTTGAGCTCGTACTTGAGCTCTTGATTGACTTGGAGTGCAGGCGGCGGAAACGAGAATGAAAGGACGAAGAAGAAAAAGGGTGGTGAATTGAGTGCATAGACAAGCCATCTGTGTCGCGTGTCTTTTTTGCGTGAGAAAAGAGCTTTTCGGTGGTCGAGCGCACCCATCCTTAACAACCAACATTGATTGACACGATCGTTTTGGAATAAGAAAATGAAAAAGTGTGAACATTGACAATCAACATGGGCAGACTGGGGAGTACGAAGATATGAAAAGGGAGATCTAGCGGATAACAGTGCGCTCCTGTTAGTTCAGGACTTGATTCTTGAGCTCGCTCTTCGCGACGTACGCCTTGATGTTCTCCATCGTCGTGTGCGCGATGTTGTTCAGTGCTTCCTTGGTGAAGTACGCCTGGTGGCCCGTGATGATCACGTTCGGGAACGTGAACAGGCGAGCGAGCGCGTCATCGGCGATGATCGCACCCGAGCGGTCTTCATAGAAGTAGTCGCCCTCGCCCTCGAACACATCGAGACCGACGGAGCCGACCTTCTTGGACTTGAGAGCCTTCACGAGCGCCGGCGTATCGATCAAGCCACCGCGACTCGTGTTGATGATCATCACGCCGTCCTTCATCTTCGCGATGCTTGCTTTGTCAACGACGTGGCGAGTGGATGGGAAGAGTGGGCAGTGGAGCGAGATGATGT
>JAASFI010000724.1:0-18880 GCA_023333705.1 Globisporangium viniferum | reverse complement strand
GCTACGATCGCGAGAAAAGGACGGCGAAACGAGGGGGACGGGAATTCGGCACTGAGAGCCGTGGCGAAGCGAAACGCCGCGCGGCGAGCGCAACCTCGCGTAGCAAGCGATAGCGCCGCGGAGCGACATTTCGTCGGGGTGGACTGCGCGAAAAGGGCAACGCCCGACTCGCGCTCAAACGATCACCGCCTCGCGAATGCGGGGCGGCTGTAGTGCGCTGATCGGACCCACTGCGTTTTGCCGTCGGTGGATGCAACGTCGTGCGACGCTGCTGATATACAGCGGCACTTCGGATGAAGCGCATCTCTCAATATCAGTTCGCGATCTGTGCAGCGGCGACGCTATACTGTTTCGCTATCTTTCGACATTCACATGACCCAGCAGCTGCCCTATCCCTTCACCGACGCGATCGAGGCGATCCTTCTCGATAAGACTGGCGCACGTGCGCTGCTTCTCGACGTACTCGCTTCGATAGTCCATCCCGACATGGTCTGCAGTTTCTTCGCGCTCCGCTCGATGGCCGAGGCTGACAAGCTGCTCGCACAGCGCTGCATTGAGTACGCGCTCGTCGCCGGCTTAACGCCGCAGGAATCTGCGGCCGTTTATCGATTCATTGAGCCGCGGATCGCGGCCAGGTTCTGATGTCGATATTCGCGTAAGTGAGCGGAAGAAAACTGAAATAAAAATCCTCTGAATAATCCTTGCGTTCAGGGTTTCACCTGGGGTTAAATAACAGTGCTTCGACGCTAATTGCAGCGCACGAAAGCAAAGTTTGTTTCTTCCGAAAAGGCAGTCGGAGGCCCGCTCTAACCAGCGGGCTTTTGGCTTTTTAGGGCGCGTAATTTATGGGCCGTGCGCTGGCACGCGATCTTGTCGCGGCAGCGACGGTCATGATAAATTCACGCTCAGCGCGGCGGTGGCCCGCGCGTATTAGGTCCCTCGGCCTCTAGTGGGCGCTACGAACCAGGAGAGCCATCGCGGTAAAAGTTGTGTGGGGATTGCGGACCGAGTCTCACCCGAGCTTTTGATCGGGTTAAAACGGCTTGCCTGAAAGGGCAGGCCGTTTTTCATTGTGGCCGCTGAGATTCGGTCGACCTGCCAGCTACGAATGCAGCTCTGGCCAGCACGTGGTCCGATAGACGCTGATACCTGTTCTCAATGACCCTCTCGCGCCTCAGCTCCCAGGAGCGGCCGGCGACATGCAACCTACCCGTCCCCTTCCGCAATGGTCGCGAAGCCCTCTGTGGCTGTTTGGGCTGGCCGGACACGCCGAAAATCAGCCGGACTCCCCCCTTTCCTGCAAAACTCGGTTTTTTAGCCGTGGTGAAACGTTTCGGTTGCACGGCAAAAGGCGAGCACACGAGCGCGTGGAGCCGGGGTCCGACTTGTCGGGCGCCGGCGATTATCGCGCACTTAGGGGTGCGGGGTGCCGTAGGCGCCCCGTAGCCCTTAGTGCCTGCCGCTCGATGTCCTTGGCTATTGGTCGGTGTTCTTCCAGGCCTGCCCCTGTGGGGCCACGATTTGCTTTTGGGGGGTGTGGCCGGGGGGGTGGGGACGGCTTTAGCCGTCGAACCCGGCCGGGGGGTGCTTGCACCCCCCTCACTGAGGGTGGAGCCTTGTTCAAATCGCAGTTAAAAACAGTTAAAAGAGAAGAAGTTAACCGCGCGCGCGTTTACGGTTCGCGAGACGCCCGCGGGGCGTGGGTTTGCGGGGCGTTCGGTGGCTCGATAGACGCGTCGGCGGTGGTGGGATAGACGTAGTCTAGGTGGTGCGATAGACGCGGGCGGTGGTGTGATAGACGCGAAGGCCACAATGTTATCCACAAAAATGGGGTGGGTGGTGCGATAGACGCGTCGAAAAAACAGCTTTTCCCCGATCTATGCCAATTGAATATTCAATCTAATCAAGGGCATAGCCCTGTCAGAGCGGGCGTTTAGCGATTCAAGGTCCGTTTCGCGGTGGTGGGATAGACGCGCGGGGTGGTGGTGCGATCGACACATTCCAAGGGGGGCCGTGTGTTGCATCTGGTGGTGCGATAGACGCGGGCGCGTGAGTGGTGCGATAGACGCATTATTGGGAGTTTTTTTGCATCGCGTGGCAGGAGTTGAGACGCCATCCCGAAAAGCTGTCGCTGGCTCCGGGTGGTGCGATAGACGCGCTTTCGGGTCGGGCTCGTCTGTCACTTGCGCGCCGGCTGCCGGGTACCGCTGAAAGTGAATACAGTGGTCAGCTCGACCAAAACGAACGCACGACGAAAAAGAGGATGGCGCCCACTACTGCGGCGATCATGTACTTCTGTGCTCTCGTCAGCCCGGGGCGTTTCTGGAAGGCACTTAGCAGGTTTGACACATCCGCATCAAGCTTTCGCAACTGTTCCTGCGACAAGATCTGCCATTCAATCAACATCGGCCGGAGTCGGTTGAGCCATACATCGCGAAGTTCCGGCGCGGGCATATCGTGCAGGATCTGCCGCAGGGTTCCATCGAGCGCGTCATCGCTGCCCGGCACTGACGCGAGATACTTCGCAGTCAATCCTAGCTGCTCCTCCGTTCCGTGAAGGAGAAGATCCCGCATCGCCGCACTAGGATTCTCCGCACTGGAAAGTAACGCACTAAGCCGCTCAGCCGGACCTCCAAGGCCATCCTGAATCCTTTTCGCCTCGAGTTCGGCCTGCCGCAGAATCCTTTGCTGCTCGATCTCGGAATGCGCCATGAAAGTCTGTGCATCCTCCGCGGCTTCGGCCATCACTTGCTCAGCTTTCGCGTCAGCACGCCCGATAATGCGCCCGGATACCTCGTCAAGCGACAGGTCACCGCGCGCGTACGCTTCGAGATAGGCGACTTCGAGCTTATCCAAGCCTCCGGCCGCCATCATCTCGTCGACGATCTGACGGCGTTCCGCGCGTTCCTGCTCGCTTAGCTCTCTGTTCATTATCGCGATCCCATTGTTTGTCTCTGGTCCTGAGCAAGCTCAAGTGTAGCTCCCGCCACTCCACGCGGACATCGCGAGCGTCACATAAGGGCTGGAAAAGCCTAGCGAAAGCAGATGGTGAGTTTTCACTACCTGCGACACGGGACACCGGCCGGATCCGAGTAGCCAGCCTGCGCTGCCTACTGGTTTTCTCTTCCCGCCGAGCCTCCCTTGCGCTTATGCTGTCCATCCCGGAACTCGGCACGCGGCGCATCTCGTGCGCTGCCCGTTGCGACATGGCGAAATACGACTCCCTCGAAACTCATCTACGAAACCTGAGCGGCAATTTCGTACGGCTCACGTTTGCTGAGATCAACGAGATCCTACCGTCGCCATTGCCGCGCTCGGCTTACGAGCATCCGCCGTTCTGGAGCAACACCACTGAAGGGCGCACGCATGTCTGGGCGGACGCATGGCAGCGAGCCGGATGGCGAGTGACGGGCTATAGCCTTGAGCAGCAACACGTTGATTTTCGTCGCTTCCAGGCGGCGTCAGCTGACACTCCGCAAGGCCGCGAGGACAATGCTGGCGAGACCCGCGGTGTCGAGCCGGGCCAGCGCGATGCGGCGCCGGCAGCCAGTGACGGCGATGGTAGGCAGGAGAGCGAGGAGCGACAGCTCGTCGCAATCAAGACACGCCGTGGCCAGCCGGATTTCCGTGAGAGGCTTCTGCGGGCGTACGGCACCGCCTGCGCAGTTAGCGGCTCATCGGTCGAAGCGCTGCTGGAAGCTGCGCACATTGTCCCGCACGCGCTCGCAACTAACTACGCCACCACCAACGGAATGCTGTTGCGTTCGGACATACACACGCTCTTTGACCTTTACCTGATTTCGGTTGACTCTGACTATCGCGTGACCATTTCGCGGTCCCTGGAGTGGACGGAATATGCGCAGTATCGCGGCCGGCGCCTCGTCGCGCTTCCCGTGGACATGCAGGAACGCCCTTCAACGGATTCCCTGAAGCTCCATCACGACCTGTTCATCGCGCGCGAAGAAGCGCTAGACGATTGAGCACAACCATCTGCGAGGCCCAACGATGAACGTGCAGCCCGTGTCCGTACGGACCGAAACCCTCTTTCTCCTCGATCGCAATGTTGTCTCGATAATTAAGACCGCGGTGTCGGGCAACGAACAGCCGGACGATAAAAAACAAGCGGCCCTTGAGGCATTAAGGGCAATTGATTTACCGCAGAACAGCATCAGCCCCATCCTTTCGATTATGGAGGGCGAAAAGGGACGTGAAGACGATGTCGATCAAAAGGCCCTGTGTCTGGACACAGAGGCAGATGCGATCGGTCAGTTTTTCAAGCTGGCCAACACGGACGCTGCGCATCTTAGCGGACTGAAAGGCCTTGCGGCCGAGCTTTTTGCTGGCATGAAAGAAAGCCAGTGGGACAATCGAGCGGGCTTCCTCACGAAGGCCGCACCGCTCGTCGTACAGAAGGTGGCAACGCAAGACCGCAGGGACGTCGAAGACAAACTTGTCGAACTCGCGGCCGCAACCGGGCTGGCCGCCAACGATGCGATCGTGATGCTATTCCTGGCCTGCCTTCACGGCAGCAACGACGCACGCAAGGTGATCAAGCCAGCAAAACCGAACCCTTATAACGTGCTGTCGGATCTCCATGTTATCCCTCGCGTCGGCTTGATCAGGGCAGTCGCACGGCAGTTCCCTACGCCGATCAACGTCCTGTTCCGGACATTGGACGAAGGCTTGTTTGGCGTACTGTCTCAGGTGGACATTGTGCTTAGCCACCTCACTGACGAGGGCGAGCTACAAATGCAGATCCGGTACAAGCCTGAGCTATTTCCCGACCTGGCCCGAACCGACGCGATCGCCATGCTGCAGCGGTTGGCGGACACCACCGCGGCAGCGTCTGGCGGGCAACCTGAAGCGACGAACGCCACCGGTTAGTGCAGGAGGTAAAGGATGGGGAAGACCACGGTCGGCAGCGCATCCTGACGGGTGGAATGCGCTGTGCGGCCCGGGCGGCCGCTACCGACACGTGTGTGAAGCGGACTGAGCTAAGCTGGCAACAGATCCATTTGCGCTTTCGGGTCCGACTTTGAATCCCATCTGCGCAATGTGTAATACCAGTTCAGCAGCTTCTTGGACAGCAGCTCCCTGTGAATGCCGGCTATGAGCTGGGCGTTCTGCTTCTGGTTGTCACGATCGCACCGGAAGAAAATGACCATCGCCTTGTCGTCGTCCAGGGCTATATGGAACTCGGGCATCTTATCGGCCACCATAGCGGCGACGACGTCGCGCCGGAAGTATTTCTGAGCCTGTGCCGATCCCGACTTGGCGTAGAGCTTGTCGAGCCCGATCTTGAACCACAGCTTTTCGCCGCAATGCTTCTTCGCAAGGTCGTACAGCCGGCGTTCGAGTCCTTGCGCCAGATCGAAATACCCAGGATGGATCGTGAGTACTTTGCGATTGATCAATGAGTCGAAGGTCCACGTCGACAGGATCAATTCGACTTCAAGCGCGCCCTTCTTGTTGCCCGTGTACGTGATGATCTTGTAATTTTCGATCAGGCCGTATCCGTAAAGGCTCTCGTGGATGCCCTCTTCATTGGCGCCTAGCCGCGACGCATCGAAGTTGGTCTCAACGATCGTCCCCTTCAAACGGCGGCAACTGTCGACGATGCGGGTGTATGACGCTCCGCCTGTACTGCGGCCCGTGTAGACGAGAAAGTCCCGCACCTTGAAGCGGATGCGGCGGGAAACCGGAAGGTTTGCGTCCGCGGCCTTGCAGATCTGAGTCGCTGCGTAGACAAGAACGTCCTTGTCGAAGATGTTGGCGGCGCCGACGACGCTCGGGATGATTCGCACGATCTGTTCACCGTTGCGATACACCCTGACACGTGTGTCTTTGCCCTTTTGCAAAGAAAACAGCGGGAATTCGAGAGAATGAAGATCCTCACGCGGCTTCCACGTTGCGAGCAAGCGCTCGGCCGCGAACAGCTCGAGTTGCTCGGCGTCATGAAACGCCTCTTCCTGTGAAACAGACATCTCGGCGTCCTGCGTGTCACTGGTCATGTTGACAACGCGTTCGACGGATCGCCGATAGTCCTTCTTTGTTTTGCTATGCCCCGGTATTGGCCTGCGCAGTGAGTGACTGCTTTGTTGTTCGATGGTGCTCATTTATCGCACTAACCCCTCATTTCATTCCAGCTTGCTCTTTTCTATCTCGAGCGCTTCCATGACGGCGGCGATGGCAGACTGGATTTTATTAGCGTCCTTGCTGCGTCTCGCTGTGGCAAGAAACGTTTCGAGCGGCTTCACTAGGTTAATCGGCAATTCGAAGCCATGCTTTAGCCATAAAGCCGCAATATCGCCCTTGGAGTCATTCATCGTCAGGTACGCCTGGTAGTAACGACCAACAATCGAGCTGACTCGTTGCTTCGTCACTTCAAACCGCGTTTGCACGTCTATCGACGCTTCACCGTCGACGATCACCGCCCGTGCAATGTCCCGTGTTTTTTCGGCAAAAGGCTTGGTGCCCTGCAGCTCGACCTGCTTGCGCATGAACGAATCAAGTGCCGTAAATTTTCTCGCAGTAAGACGGAACGTTGCCAAAGTAAATATCCGACACGATATGGTTGACGGGCTATGAAAAAAGGGGCTTATCTGCCCCTTTTTCCTGTGCATTAGAGAGCCCAATTGTTCGGCGCGAGAGGATGAATCTCACGGTCCGTATCGTACCTGAAATCGTCTGGCAAAACGCCCGCCCTGCGGCTCGGATGCAACGTATTCAGTAGCTCTATTGCGCTCTTAGAATTTAACTCATCATTCAACCTGTTTATCATTTTCCCTGCCCGCGGCTGTCCGACGCCGACCAACGCAGAACAAGCCAGCTGGACAAATGCGACCCAAAGCCTCCAGTCCGCGTCTTCCTCTGGCACGCCAGCGGCCGCCAGATCTGCCTGTAGCTGACGCAGGCGATGGATTGATCCGGTCGATTCCTGGAACAGTTCCTCCGCCCGCCAGATGACGGTCTTCATGGGGTCGGTGCCGCCCGCACTCTCCTGCTTCGGTCGCGGTGCGGCCGCTGCTTCGCGGGGAGCTTTTTGCGACTGCAATGCCTGCTGGACAGCCTGTGCGACCGAAGGCGCGGACACCGAGTGCTCACTATCGTCAGCCGGTCCCTCATTATGGGATGACGGCAGGCCGGCGGCGTCATCGGCCGTGGAGTCGGCGGGGTCGCCGCGTTCATCGGCCGAGTGTTTCGCGGGGCTGTTCGGCCTATCGGCCGCTGCCGGCAAGGCTGCCACAATATGCGCGTCACTCTGCGCCGTACCTTTCAATTGCGAAAGCCGGGCGTCAAGCGTCACCCGGCCCAATTTCTCGCCTGCTTTTATCGCGGCGGCCAGTTCGTGTGCGAGTTCTGTGCTCTCGGCCTCAATGTCGTCCATCTTGTTCGCGGCCTCGATGTCGTCGAACATGCCGGCGTCGAACAGTTCCCGCGTGATTGGGCCGTACTTCCGGAACCGAAGGTGTTTGGATATCCACGACTCGCTACGCTGCTTGCCCTTCGGGTTAGTCCACAGGCGTGCGGCTTCCTCGCGTCCAAATCTGTCGATGTCGCTCGCCAAACCCAGGGCCGTCTCTTTGGCAGAAAGCGGTTTGCGATCGACGTTCTCTGAGATCTGGTACATCCGGATGACGATGTCCGGGGTGCTTGCTGGAAAGACCTTTGCCGGGATTTTCTGCCATCCGTTGAAGATGCTGCCGCGCACGCGTCGCTCACCGCCGATCAGTTCGAACTGGTCGTCTTCCAGTGCGCGTACGAGAATCGCGGTGTGGACATGGCCAACCGTCTTCAGGCGCTCGGCGAACGCCTCGATGTCGCTAAAGTCTACGCGGTCCTGCGGCTTGGTTACGATCTTCGAAATCGCAATTTCAGTAGTGATCGCGCCTGTTGCTTCCTCGATCGCCGCGGCCATTGCGCTGCCGGGCTTCATCTTCGATAGCTGAGCGAGACTCGTCAGCTGTTGGCCATTTTTGAGCTGCATAATCATTTTCCCTTACAGACCAATACGTTTGAACAGCGACTCACACACGGAACGCATTTCCGCTGCTGCGCGCCGGTCGCTGTCACCGCGTGGGCTTTTCCAGACTGGATGTTCCTTCGCGAGTTTTGTTGCAGAACGTTCCTGCAGCTCAACATCCAGCACGGCGTCACCCCATTTCTGGCGCAGCGTGATCCGTTCCGTCTGGTCGTAGGCCCGGCGTTTGTTGACCTTGTTGAGAAGCACGCCGAGTAGTTCGAGATCCGGATTGAAGTTCTCAGCGATGATCTGAGCCTTCTGCGTGAGATCGAGCAGCCCGCTGGTCGCGTCCTTGTCCAGGTCACACGGCATCAGCAGGTAATCCGCGCAGATCATTCCGGCAAAGAGCAGGTTACTCATCGTCGGGGGCGTGTCGATCACACAGATGTCGTACTGATCGTCCAGCCGGTTCAGCGCAGACCGTGCGTGTTGGGTGCAATCGAGTGGCCACCCTAGTACTTCTATGAGGTCGTCCGACCCGGCGAACAGATCGACACCGGGCGCGATCGACATAGGCCGAGGTTCCTGCCCACTCATGAACAGTAAGTGAGCACTGCTGTCCGGCGCGATGGCTGGGAGCTGAATGCTGTCCCAATTTACGGATCGGGCACGCATCAGCGTTTCGTCCGCATTCATCATCAACCGGTACAGCATGGTTCGGGTGAGGTTCGCCTGCGGATCGAGATCAATCACGAGCGTGCGCAATCCCCTTTCCATAGCCGTGAATGACAGGTGTCGCGCGGTGGTGGTCTTTCCTACACCGCCCTTCTGGTTCGCAATTCCAACCTTGTGCATGTTTCTCCCCGCCTTACGCGTAGATGGCCTGCTCGATCGGCTCGAACACGCGGCCCAACGTATTGAAGACAGCCAGCCAGTTGGCCGCGTAAAGATTGACTCGCGCCGATTGCGCATCGGTGTGTTGGCCCGCAATGCTGTAGTGACAGCCTTCCTGAAAGCACGTAACACGAGCGACAGCCCGAGCCGGGTCGACGTCGAAGCAGATCCATGACGCCGGATTGGTGCTCCCGCGCGCGGGCCGGTCGTGGGCGATCTCGACGGTGAGATGACCGTCTCTGGTCTCGTCAACAGTGCAGTGGACGGCCATATCACCGGCCACTCGCGGCGGAGCAAAGTGCGTGCGGCTCGATGTCTTTCCAAGATTCGGAATCAGTTCGGTAAGGGCCTGGTAGATGCGCGATTGCACGGTGTTGGACATGAGACGCTCCGGTTATTGACGGTCCATTGATTTTTGATGGGTGACGTGTGGTCACGTGCAACGGATATTATTATTAGAAATGTTGACGGTCAATAGATGGTGCGAAATAAGTCCGATATCCCCCTGGATCGGGCTACGTGGTTCGGCTAGAATCGCTCGTGTTTGAGTGCGTTCGAAGTGCCCGAAAGGCGAGGTTTCGTGGCTGCTGACGCCGCGAGTCAGGCCCGGCTTGGTCAAGTAGAGTCGAGCGGGAACGACGGCCCTTCTGGTCCGGATGGACAGGACTGCTGCAGTCGGAAGGTCTTTCATATCTGCGCCGCTGCGCGCACTCCGTACAAAATTACAGTACGGTCGAACAGTGAGTAAAATTTCGCATGCGAAAGTGTGAATCGGACGGCGTCATAACAACGGATCAGGAGCTGATCGTCTCGCTGCTGGACTCCGGATGTACGAGAGCTGAAGTTGGCGACCGGCTGAACATGTCTGCCGCTGTGATCGGCCGGCAGATATCCCGGATCAGAGAGAAAGTGAAACTAGGCACATATGATCCTCCACCCTTACCTATCGAAGCCGCTTTGACGCGGTGATACACCGACATGATCCGTTTCGTTCTCTGCCTGCTCGGCGCCCTGTTCATCCAAGCCGCGGTCATGGCCCACACGGCTAATGGCGGCTCAACTGACTTCTTCACCAGCTTTGGCGAAGGCCTCCGCGCGTCGGTGAACTTCGACATCGGAATTGTCCGTAACGCGGCCACACTGGTTGGAGCCAAGCTCAACTAGTTTCGTCGTACGTTTGCCCGCAGGACGATCATATCGCGAATAGGTCAAAATGGCATATTTGATGATAGTAGGGAGCATACGCGTATGCCCCCTACGATCAACATCAATGACGAGCGTTACAAGCGTCTGCGTTTCCATATGCGCAGGCTTCGACTTGCTGCCGACCTCACGCAGGTGCAACTCGCTCAGCGGCTGCACGTAGACCAGCCGAACGTTTCTAAAATCGAGCGCGGAGAGCGATATGTCGATGTTTTGTTTTACCTCGACTGGTGTCGCGCCTGTGGCATTGATCCGGGTACCGCGTTCTCGAAACTTGCCTCCCTGGACAAGCAGTGAGCTATGAGGCGGCGTTCGCGGGACGGCTCTGCGCCTGTCCTGACCAGACCGTCGCAAACTTCCCCTTCCCCGCCGCACGCAGCGCGTTTTTGATAGCGTCGAGCTGTCCCGCAATGCCGCCCGTGAGCTGTCGAGGTTGTCCAGCCGACTCAGTCTTGGCTGCAGCGGTCTGCATCGGGGCATTGCTCGCGAATCCGTCGAACGTGGCGTCACGCGCTTCGGTCGCCGGTTGCAAGTCCCCTTTCCGGATGCCTTTGGCAAACGCCGATTGCCATCCATTCAGTACGGTCCGCGGGATGCCTTCGACCGCATCAACCACGGTCAACGTGCTTCCGTCCACGCTGAGGGTTATTCGTCGGGTTCCGATCGCGTCGTAAAAGCTTTGGCCAACACAGCGCGCTACCGTGGCCGTCACTTCCGCATTTTCGGTTGCTTCTCGTTGCTGCAGAACGGTTTGGTTCCGAAGCTGCCGGGCACGATACGCGAAGTCAACAGGCTTGCGAAGAAGGGCGCGGAGGTAGTTGATTGGCGCGTGCGCTTTTTTGAGTCCAGCCCAGCTGACGTCGACGACGTCGGAGAGGAATTTGCCGTTTGCTTTGGCTTCGGTCATGAGTTTGAAGACCAGAAATTCATGAAATCCCAGCGAAGTGAGGCGTTTGAGATCCTCGGGGAGGGTGCCTGGTTGTCTCTTTTGAGAAGCAGGGAAAAGATCCTTATATATAGCTCCGTCTGCCACGTTGGCAGACCGACTATTCAGCGACTCGCCCCGGGCTTGCTGCGCACCTTCGGCCTTGGCATCTGGTGACGCCGTGTGACTGGCTGGAGCTTCCTTGACGACGAGACCAAGCAGCAAGGCCGCGCTTTCGGTGAGATGGAGGTAGGCGCGACCAAACAGGCCAGCTTGGCCATATCGGCTTTGGGGGGGGCGCGTGATGAGGCCTGCAGCTTCGAGATCATCGAGACTGCGATAGAAGGTCCGCATGGATTGCATGGCACGGCCGGTAAGCAGCTCACGGCGCGCGAATATGGCGGCGTAGGGGCGTTTGGCGTCCACGGTGCGGGCGAGAGCGGCGAGCAGGGCGCGGGAGCGTGCGCTGACGCCTTGTAGTTGCGCGGCACGATGGACGGCCCGGAATATCACCCAAGGCAAGTTGGTTGTGTCGCAGGTGAATTCGGCGCGAGCTTGTGCGTCGCCTTCTGCGGTTAATGTTTCTGCTTCGCAAGGATGAGCTTCACCCTCGCCAGCAACAGAGCGTTGCGCGATAGACATGTCGAGCGACCATTTTCAGAAAATGGAAGACACATGCTTGACTGCCGATCGCTTTCCGCTACACTCCGAAGTGTCAGTGCTTCGCCCGATTAGCCGTCGGGGGAGTGCAGCAGGAGGGGCGAGCGACAGCAAGCCCAATATTCAAAAGCCTTCGGAATTAGCCGTTCCGAAGGCTTTTGTCTTTCTAGCGTTAGAGCGTCATCGACTGCATCTAAGCTCCTTTCTTTTCCAGTAAGTCATTGATTTATAAGTATGTACGACTCGTACATCACTCCTTGCTCGTGATCTGGTCGGCGATGAACTCTCGAATCCGCTGCGCCCAATCGCTTGCAGACTCTGCGTCCTCGCCCTTGAATTGAACCCCTACGACCCCTTTGCGAACCGAAATTTCGCAGATGTGGCGCTTGCCGCTTTTGACGAACAATTTTTCCGGCGCGGCAGTCTTTGGTCGCTGTGCGCGAGCCATGCTCACAGCCTGCTCTTGCGTCATGGTCTCGTCGTTGACGAGCTTTTCGATGGCCGCAATGACTGCCTCGGTCCGCCCCGATTCTGCTATCTGAGAAAGGGCCTGCGCCGCAGTACTGCCTAGTCGCTCAGGCCGTCGAAAGAGGATCTCTTTCGCTTTCTCAGGCAGCGCGTCGTAGCGCATGATCCGAGTCACATGCACGCGGCTAATGCCCGCAATCTCTGCCAATGCCGCGTGGTCCAGTCCCGTTTCGGTCTGCAGTTGAAGGAAATTCCAATACTTCTCGAAGTCCGAAAGGGAGGGGGCCAACAGGTTGCTGAAAAACGCGAACTTGCTGACATCCTCATCGGCGATATCTTGGGTCACGGCACGAATGCGTGGCCGGCCCAGCTCGCGATAAATGGCAGTGCGGTTGTGGCCGGCGACCAATTCACGTCGGCCATTTGGCCGGCGGCGTAATACCACCGGTGTAATCAGCGGGTTACGTTCGAGGTTGGCTTTGAGTTCAGCGTATTCTTCCGGACTCAGTTTTCGGCGCCTGCCTTCTACCTCGTCGATGAGGTCGAGATCGACTTCTTCCTCGGCTGTGCGTTCGGCGAGCGCGCGCTTCAAGCGCTCAATTTCATCATGTTGTTGCTCGGCGGTGGCCTGCAAGTGCATGAGCTGGCCCGGAGCGGTCCGGGGGGAGCCGACCGGACGACTCCCAGCCGCGGCCACCTCTTCGCTCGTGAGCTTGATGCCAGCCGCCTTAGATGCAAAATTCTTCATCGTCGCCATGGTCGTCTATCCTTTTTGCCAGAGACTCGAGATCTTGTCGTCCACCCGGTCGACGAACTGGTCGCACGGGGTTCGGATTCGCCGGAGAGTCTCTGCGCCGCCCTCATAGACCGTGAGGTCGTAGACGGTCGCGAACCGCATATTGGTGTTTCGCGCAACGTCGGTTTCGGGTATCTCGACAGGTATCACCCTCGAGCCGTAGAGTTGGGAAATCCAAGACTGAACGGCTTTCGCCGCGGGCTTTGGCGTCATCCGGGTCACCAAGATATCGATGAAATCGAATTCCTTCCTCGACTCATCCCCTCTAGCGGCCATGCCGGTCACCAAGTCCGAGAAGAGGTGCCAGAACTGAACCATAGACGCGAACGCCAGTACGTCCGGAACGACTGGCACAATCACACCGTCAGCCGCGAAAATGGCATTGATCGTCAGGTAGCTAAGCGTGGGGGCCGTATCGAGGATGATGTAGTCGTATTCATCGCGCAGAGCCTCAAGGCCCTTGTGCAGCACGTTCTCAAAGCGCTCGCCACGGGCACCTGCGGAAGCGCGAGCGGGCAGCATGAACTCCGCGTTGAACAATTCCGTCGACGAAGGGATCAGATCGAGGTTTGGCCAGTAAGTGGACTGAGGAAGCGCCGACATGTCGAACGGCTCTCCCTTCAAGAACGCTTCCACCAAAGGCATGATCGTCTGCGACGCGTCAACCTCAGCGTGCGGATTTATCCCATAAAGCGTCGTGGCGCTTCCTTGCGGGTCTAGGTCGATATGGCAGACTCGTCGACCCCGCCGCAACGCGAGCCCCTGTGCCAGGATGGTCGACATCGTAGTTTTCGTGACGCCGCCCTTGAAGTTGGCTACGGCAATGACTTTGCCCGGGCCGCTACGTGGGGCAGGGTTCAATTCGGCCTTGACCCACTGGACCGCCTCCTCCACGGTAAACTGTCGTGGAGCGCCTCGACGGGACTGCGTGCCTTGCGGAAGCTCGCCTTTCTTCATGGCGTACGCCATCCGCTGCGTGTCTATGCCACACATCTCTTGCACCCGGGCGGAACTGATCATCGGCGGGACTTTCCGCGGGAACGGTTCAAGCAGCTCGTCGCGAATCTTCTGAAGCATGAAGTCAGATAGGCCGGCGAGCTTGATAAGGTCTTCGGGCGTCGTCTTTCCGGGATTCGCGAGGTCGAGATCCATAGCGTTCTTAGGGCGTTCCATTCCGGTGGTTGTGTTCTATCGTTTGGGCGAAAATACGGCCAGCCGATAGAATTTCCCGAAGCGTAGCTGTCGCCTTGGGTAAACGCAAGTTAACTTTTACGGGGATGTGCGCCTGGGAGCCCTGTAAATGCTGGGTTCGGCGGATTTTCGTGAGAAATTACGTGAGGAAAAGCGCAGGCGGACCAGGCTGCAACTGGCGCTTTCGCATGCGAAAAAACTAGCTTTGCGCGTCGAGAAGCGCGTCCTCGAAGAACGCATTGACTGCTCTGTAACGCCGCGCGCTGTCCCCTTTTGTATAGATCGTCGTCGTGGCCAGGCTGGCGTGCCCGAGGTTCGTCTGCACGTCGCGCACGTCTGCGCCGCTGTCGAGGGTGTGGTTGACGTGGGTATGGCGCAGCCAGTGGGTACTAGCGTTGCGCAGATCGGCCGCGGCACCGGGGTAGCGGGTCTCCAGCTGATCCGCCGCGCGCTCGAAGATCCGCTTGAACAGGCGGGCAACGGCGTCCGGCGTCAGTCGCCTGCCGGTCTGCAGATGCCCAATCAGCGGTGTTTCTTTCGGGCATTCCAGCAGCGCAGGCATGCCGTGGGACGTAAGGGTGCGCTCCAGCTCGGCCATCAGTTTTTCCGGCATGGGCACGCGCCGGTTACGGCGCCCCTTGCCCCGTACCTTTAGCTCCCAGGCGTCGTCCAGTGCGCCGTCCAGCGCCGCACGCGTCAGATCACCCGTCATTGCCCCGGCCAGTTCCGCCCGGCGCAGGCCGGTGGCGTACGCAAATAGCAGGGTGAAGTGGTCGCGCTGCTCCTCCGGCGTGTATTCGATCCGCCGCGTCGTCTGCAGCACGTATTTCCATTGGGCGTGCGTGAGGGTGCGCCCGGTGGTATTGACGGCCTCGACCTCGCTGGACCTTGGCAAGCCGTCAAACGGGTTGCTGGCCAGATACCTCTGGCCGACCAGCCAGCTGAACATGGCACGCAGGATCTTGCGCGCGTCCTCGCGACTGCGGTCTTTCAGCGGGCCAGCGAACGGTCGCCAGGCGGGCTCGAAGCGCTCGACGCGGCCGCGGCCAACCCAGCGCGCGGCTGGCTGGGGGTCCATCAGGAACACATCAATGTATTCCGCGCAGTCCAGCGTGTTCAGTGACGACAGGGGTTTTCCCTTCTGCACGATCGCCCACAGCAGCAGGCGCTCGCCCTCGCGCCGGTACGTCCGCGCGGTGTCGGGGCTGCGGGCGCCCCGAATCCTCACCCAGGCGGAGACTGCCGCCAGATCCGTGTTCAGTTCGGCCTGGTGGGCGGGAACGGGCGCGCGGTTCAGGCCTTGCGAGCCGTCGAGTTCGGCGGACACGCGCAGTGCCTCCATCGGCACGATGTCCGGCACCGTGCCACCGATCGGCGACCGTAACAGCGCGGGATGTCCGGCCTGCAGCTGCCGGCGCGGTGTGGTGGCCAGCGGTGACAGTACCTGTCCGAGCGATCCGGCGTGCAGCGACAGCCAGTCCATGATGCGCTGCGCGCCCTTCGGACCGAGTTTCGGCACCTCGGCGTGCCAGCGGTTGCGGCGTCGGCCGATAAGGGCCAGCAGGTCCGCGAGCGTCGCCAGGCCCGCGGCCGTGAGGCGCGCTACGACGGCGGGCTCGAACCAGCCTTCCAGCGGGTGATGCGGCACGGGATCGTGAACCAGCGCCTTTTCCATGCGTGCCAGCGCGTCGGCCTGCCGGCGCCGCAGCCGGGCGTTGCGGGCAATGCGCCGGTCAACGCGAGGCGAGGCCTCGGGCGGAAAGTCCGCGCGATACAGCTCCAGCAGTTCGGCCTCGCTGTAGACGCCGTCCGGATCGACGCTATCGCGGTACGCGTCGAGCGTCGGCACGGAGTCCTGCGCGTGCAGCTCGGTCGGCGGAATACTGCCCGGTTTCAGCCGCAGCAGGTGCGCCGCCTCGATGTCGCGGGCACGGCGCGCGGCCACCGACAGCGTGTCACGCAACGTGGCGATCAAGCGGCGTGTCACGCGCACGTCCGTCGTCGGGTGAAGCAAAAGTGATAGCACCGCCGGAAGCGCAACTCCTTGAATTCTCGGCCTCCGCCGCCCGACCGCTTCCAGATTCACTTCCGACCACGGAGAAGTGAAAGTTGGAATCTTCGGACTACTGAACTGAATGTTGGAAACTTCGGTGATGGCCATGCTGCGAGTCCCGCATTCGAGCTTTGCGACGGCTGATATTAGCGCAGGGAGGCAAGACGACCGTGAAACATCCGGCGTTGAACTGGCCTCGCCCGGAAGTCCATGTGTGGTATGGACTTCCGGCAATTTAAAAGGGAATGTTTCACAAAAATGGGCGGGTCCGCCGGCGAGATGCATTTCTTAAGCCCGTTTTTCGTTTGCAGCGGGTCATTTACCGAGCTCAACACATAGTTTGTATTGATTCGAACGTAAAACGTATCAATCGTTACGAAGCGGGTTGGGCGCGTGCTGGCTTTGGCATCAAGCGGAGGTCCGTAGAGGATGCTCCATCCCGTCGTGTTCTGCCGGCGCTCCGGCGCGGCCGTCGCCCGGGCAGTGTCCGCGTCGCGTCTTCCGTTTTTGTACTACAACTGGGTAATTGTGTTTGAAGACTGAGGGCGGCGATGACGTAGACCGCAATAAATTTGTCACTACTTCGCGAGTAAATCTGTCACTTTACGGCCCGTCGGCCAGACGGCTAACTAAATCACCTTAAATTCAATAGCTTGCCAAAAACGAATTAATTGTGTCACCGGCTAGACTTTGCGCAGGTGTCACCGCCGGACATTTCCATCCGTGCGGGGTGCACTGCGTCGACGTCGTTGCCCGAGCGCAGGCGCAATCGGCGACTGATAGCGATGCGGTCCTGCCGGCGCATCGCAGCCGTCGTCGAGAGCAGAGAAAGCCGCCCGTAGCTGTAGTGCGAATGGCACCAGCCACATCGAAACGGCGCTCCGATCACCCTGGCGTTTATTATGTAAGGAGTCTCGCCGTTGCAATACGGACAACACGTCTGAAGCGATTGCTGATGCGCCGGACACAGATTTTCATCCTCACGCTGGAACAACACGCTGTGGTAGCCGTGCGCTGCGCACTGTCGGCAATATCGGAAGACCTCGTGATATCGATCACGCGGCGCGGCACCTGGCAACGATGCCCTCAACACGTTCGAGGGCAGGCGTAGCACGCGGCACAACCGTGTCAGGTCGAGGGCGTCCCGCGCCGGCGCCACGCCTTCATGCGGATCCACTTCGGGACTGATCAGATGGAGCAGGGCGTGGCCGGGGAGCGCGTTCGCGCAGGCGAATTTCCACAGGATTGAGACCAGGGATTCGCCCGGCATCAACAATCCGGGGCTGAGGGCACTGCCTCGCGCGAGCGAGATTCGCCACTCGTCAAATGGCAGAATCGGAAAGCGTGGCGGCTTGATCGCCGCGGCGTTACGCCGTGGCAAGCGTGCGTCCGGTGGCATGGCGGGACTGAACATAGCCGCAGTGGTGCACTGCGTAGGTCCACAACGCAGCCTCGGGACAATAACCCGGCGCGTCCTTTAGCTCACTTTCCTTAAGCACAATCTCGATGGCGCGCACGAACGACTCCATCGGGATCTCGAGCTTACCCGGCAGACTCGCTTTGTGGTGTGCCGCCTCGAATGCCTGCCATAACAGGCCCGCGTCGTCTAATAGTCGATAACCGGCGTCGAATGCCTGTGTGACATAAAAACGCGTGAAGCTCCATGGGGTGCCCTCCGGATAGGCGGTCTGATCGTAGCCGTTCATGCACGTGGCGACATCCTGTGCGTTGCGGATGCCACAGAAAGAGAGCTCTTCGACCATTAGACGCGCAACGATCTGAGTCTTGTGAGCAATCTGCAGACTGGTTTTCTGTGCGAGTAACTCCTCCTGACCAACGAGGAAAGTAAATAGCTTGATCTGCTGCCGGTCGAGCGCGTCGTGTACGTCACGCAGCCACTCGTACTCATTCTCGTTGTAGCGCTGAGCCTCGTCGCAAAAGAGCAATACGGTGCCGCCGCCAGAACGGGTGGCCGCCTCGCGAATCCTCAATGACAGGCGCAGTCGCTTGGAAGGGTTGGAGCCGGCGTTCGGATCAGGATCTCCGACCGCCTCAAGCAGGTTGGCAAAGAACGGCCCTTCGGCGTGGCGCGGCTTGTGCTCGCACTGCGCGTGATAGCTGGTTATCCGGGAATAATTGTGGGCGAGCAGCAGTCGCACGTATTCGATCGCGCGGGTCTTGCCAATTCGCGATGGGCCGTAGATCAGCGCACCCATGATCCGGTAGTGCAGACATCGGGCCACGAGATCATAGAACGCCTCGATTGCTGGGGTGGCAATCCGATAATTGCCGGTGGCCAGCGGATGCAGCAACGGATCGATAGGACGCGGTATCTGAAGCGACATGGTGCCTCCCATGCAAACGACGGGGTTAAAAGACCTGACCAGTACCGATGGAAAGTTTCCTCGGTCGGACTGGCGCGCGAGCCGCAAGTTCGACGGCGGTCACCATTGGTGATGTAGACACTGTCTGGGTCGCTGTCGATGCCGCCATCCCGGTTTCCACCGGCCGCGCCGGACCCACGGGCGTGCGCACTGTCGGTGCTGACGCCAGCAACCTGGCTGCGCGCGCGAGTTCCGTGGCTGCCTTGCGCGTCTTCCCGGCCTGCTCGAGCTTCGTCTGAACGTAAGCCTCAATCGGATTGGCGCCGCCCATCGTGCTGCCATGGCGCTGACCCTTGAGCTTGCGGATTTCCTGACGCAGTTTGAGGTTGTGCGGCACCACACG
>JAASFI010000723.1:0-18913 GCA_023333705.1 Globisporangium viniferum | reverse complement strand
GCGACGTCTTCCTCTATGACTGCAACCTCCGAGACGGACTTCCGCCGGAACTATATGAGCGGTGGCCAAAGTATTCAAGTATGCTCTTGCGAGCGAACGCCCTTGACCGATTCCCTGAGTCGCTGCTGCACATGGCGCCGATCCGCATTGTCCTCGACTACAATTATATCAAGACGATCCCGATCAACGTGTTTGAGATCGACTCGCTCGTGTCGCTCGAGCTGGCGTCCAATCCGATCCAAGGGCTGCCTGACTTAATCGACAATACCTCGTTCTCTCTGGGGAAGGCGCTGGCTCGTTTGAGTATCAAAGGCACCAACATCTCGCAGCTTTCGCAGTGGATGGTGGCGAAATCGTGTTCGAGTCGCGTCAAAATCCACGCACGGGGCTCGCCACTCTGCTCCAGTCTTCTGGATACCCACCAGCAAGCCGACAAGCGTAAGTAGGCAGCTGTTATCCAAGTACATCGACTGCTCCGAGTGAAAGCGATGGACGGCTGGGTCCGCGTACTGATCTCGAAGCAATCGGCATCGAACTCGAACATCGACACTAATAGCTAACTCTATAGAATTCTAGCACACACACACACACACCGTATGGATCTTCGCTGGCGTGACTGTGCTGGCCCGGGCGCGCCATGTTCTGCTTCAAGCGCTTGACCTGCTCATGCAGCCCAACACAGCGAGAGAGCGTGTGTCAATTTAGTGCGACGTCTGGTTGCCGCCGCCACTGAAATTTATATAAATTCAACGGAACAGAAAATGATCAACTCTATAAATAATAAGATGCGCACGCGTGCAACGAACTGGTAACTGGCGCTTGCGCTGAAAGTTCGAGTCGAACGAATGAACGAATGAATGAATGGCTGGCGAAGACGCAGTGCATACACACGCGCGTGTTGAGATGCGCTGTGGAATTAGAACCCCGTCGTCGACGGCTCACATCGTGGTTGTCTGTCTGCATCTCTTGGACGCGCGCGTATCCATCCTCCGGTCGCTTGCTTGTGTCTTCTGTATAATCGCATATGCAGACGCCAGTGGTTTAAAACAGCGGCGACGCGTACATTTCCTCGGGGTTGAGCTTCGCGACGCAGCTGGCGCCGCGATTCCGCGACTCTTTCATCGAGAGCAGGCGGTCCTCGATGAGCTCCAGCTTCTGCTGCAGCTTCTCCACGCGCAGCGGGAACGTCTTGAGCCGGTCCGCGTACCCGACCAGCGAGCTCGCGTCGGCCTGCTCGGCTTCTTTCAGACCTGCAATAGCAAACCACATAGAAATACAGTGAGCAGACCACTCCTCGTCACAACCAACAGCAGCAATGTGCAACAGAACGCACCGGCGATGAGCTGGTCCACGGTCTCCTGCAGCTGCTCCTGCGCCGCGAGCAGCACCGACACGTAGTTGTGGCACTTCTCCACCTTCGGCCACAGCGCAACGTACATGCCCTGCGCGAACGTCTTGCTGTCGCCGTTGAGGCTGCTGCCGCCACCGCCGCCGTTGTTGTTGTTGTCGCTCATCATCGTAGCTGCTTGTGTGAGGAAGGAGGAAGAAAGGGAATGACGACACCGCAGTACTGAAGCGCGCGCGTCAGTTCACTGCATCCGCTGGGAGGTCTTGTGATGTGTGTGCTGCTGCGTGCGCCTGTAGGCTCGTTGGGCGAATAATGGTGAATGGAGAGCCATTTTCTGAGTGATGGCGATCACATGATGGCTTAACATGCGGTGGGGTTATTTGCGGTAAAAATGAGGTTTTAGAGTAGACTGGGAGGTATAACCTTGATCATTTTAAGGCTAAAAGCCTGATTGCTCGATTTTTTTTGTGAAGGCGACAGGATATAAGCCAATCAGAGCAGAGTGTGCATGCATTCGGGACGGCATCATAAAAAAATGCGACAGGTGAATTGATTTTTATAACTATGGCTCAGTTTAATTCGTATTTTTCAGATATTGTCCATTTTTAGTGTATTATTCGTTCAATAGTGCACATAATTCGTACAATTCGGTTTGGCTCTGAAAGACGACCAATGCCTCATCACTGCCTCACTTGGCTCTTCTTGTCCACTCTTGACAAGACACAGCGAGCGGCGACAGATGCATCGCCTTATAGACCCGGTGTGGAGCGTTTTCGGTAGCCCGATCATCTCGGGTAAGACGAGCAAATCCACGCAAGAAGATGGTGCCGGTTGCAACGCAGAGACTGCGAGATCATGTCAGCACGCGCAAGAGACGCTCGGCAGGCATTGGACTTCTTTCAGTCACGTGCTATCTAGCAGGTATTCTCGTGATCGTTCTCAAAGACGGAGACGACACAATTATGCAGGCAGATGATTCATTTTAATTGCAGCAGTGATGTATGTCTCCATAGTGAGTCGCTTGTCTGCATGTCGTTGTCCTTGTATGCTAGGATTTCATTGTATCTGGCTCCGTCGGTGCCCGTTGAGTCCCGTTGAGTGGTCGGTCAGTCGTCCCTTTCCTTTAGAGTCCATTGCCAAGCTGGCAAGCCGGTCGGTCACAAGTGCTTAAGAAGGCTGCAACACTTCCTTGTGTACGCATTGCCAGCTTACATGTCTAATATATGCTCTATTTGCTGACGTTATGGCTGAAGAGGTCAACTTGACTCATATACTTGATTATTGTGCAATACTATCAATTTATAATGAGAGCATGTAGTTAGTTTATCAACTTGGATTCACATTCGCCCGAGAAGATATTTCAATGGTCGAATGTACCACATCAATGCAGAAAATGTTGTGAATGTACTCTGCAAAATCTTTCAGCGTACAGACACACATGCAACTCCAATTTCACAAGTGGATGGCGCGCGAGCCACGACCAGGTCGACCCACCGCGCCACTGCCCTCCCTGACGTGCGCCGTGAACGTGCCGAACACGTCGTCGTCCTCACTGTCGTCCATCACCAGCAGCGCCGTCGTGAGCACCAGGTCGTCCGCCACCGCTGTCTTCTGCTGCTTGGCCGCGAGCAGCAGCAGCAGCGTTTGCTGGTGCATGCCGGATCCGCCTGCGCGCCAGTGGAACTTGCTGCGCCACGTTGATGACACCGTCCTCTCGTCCATCAGGCGCTGCGCGAGCCGTCGACACGCGCACGTGTCCAAAGCGTGTGCTGCGCTGCGGACGCTGCTTGAGTTCTGGGACACGACGCGCCGTCGCCCTCGGCGTGGATTCTGCGGCGGCGGCGGCGCCATCAGGATCGGGATGTTGCTGCTGTTGTTGCTAGTGCTCCCATCGTCACCACCATTGGGCGTAGTAGCGCTCGCCGCTAGCATCGTCTGGTGCAGCGTGTCGTTGTTCTCCACGTCAAAGTAGTACAGCGCTGCGCTGCTGCTCTCGAACGCGTGCGCGTGCCGCACGTGGTGCAGCATCCCCGCGTCCATCCACGCGTTGCCCATGCGCGCGGCTTCAACAAGCGAGCTGACAAAGTTGCGGTCCACGAGCGCGTCGCTGACGGCAGCACCAGAGAACACGGCTCCTGCTGCAGCGGCACTGATGCTGCTGCTGTTGATGCTCGCCTCACCGCGACCGCCGTGACGAGAAGCGCAGAGCTGCAGCTCGTCCATGACGTCCACGATGAGCGCCGTGCAGAGCGATTCCTGGACCTCTTGGAGAACCCAGACGATCTCCTGAGCTGTTGGTCGCAGACGCGGTTCGCCTTGCCACGCGCGCTGGATCACATCGCGCAGAGCTGTAGGTAAATTCGGATCAAGCGCTGGTCGAGCGCCTCGCAACACGCGCTCAAAGACGTACAAGTGGCTCGCATTGGGCGCTGCGAACTTGTCTGCCCCCGAGTTGAGGATGTCCCACATCGTGATCGCGAGTGAGTACACGTCGGTCGCCTGGTCATAGCACGCGAGCCCGCCTTTGCCCCGGATCACCTCCGGCGCCATGTAGTCCGCCGTGCCTTTGACCGTCATGCTGGCGCTCCACTGGGTGCCACGGAAAGCCTGATCGGAGGGTGACTGCAGTGACGATGAACAGGGCGACTCGAGCGCGTCGTCCATGGTCTCTGTCGCTGGACTCTTTGGGGCATTCGGGATTCTCGTCATCGCCGTCCAGGCATTGCCTGCTCTAACAACACTGTCTCTGTCATTGGTATCAGGTTGAGCCTGCTGCTGCCGATTCTGGACCTCGTCGAGCTTGGTGAGCGTGCGCGACTCGCCAAAGTCCGAGAGTTTGACGTTACACTCTGCATCGACGAGGAAGTTCAACGGCTTGATGTCGCGGTGGATGAACGGCGGCGAGAAGCTGTGCAGATACGCGACCGCCCGCGCGGCGTCCAGCATGTACCCCACACTAATGAGCAGCTGCTGGCGTGCTGGTGGATAATGGCGCCGGGTATGCACGCGCATGACGTCCTCGAGGCTTCCCTGGCAGAGCTCAAACACGAGGCAGATCGTCGGTGGCGAGACGCACATGCCATGGAACTTGACAATGTTCGGGTGGTGCAGCAGTCCACAGAGCGCGGCTTCATGGGAGAACCCGGCGATGACGTCCTCGTTGAAGCTGTTCGGCTGGTACACCTTGACGGCGACGCGGAACCTGGAGCGCAGCACACCTTGGAACACGGTCGACGTTGTGCCCACGCCGATCTGCGTCCGCAAGTCCAGGTACGCAAAGTCGATGATGTACTTGCGATGCATCTCGATCAGCACGTGGAGTCCGTCGGACGAGACCCCTTCGTGCATGTGGTTCTTCTGCTTGAACAGATCCTGGAGAGCGCACGCGCGCTGCCCCATGCCGCGCCAGTAGTCAGTGTCGGCTTTGAGCACGCGCCAGATCACGAGCGGCGTGAACGCGACCCAAGTGAGCGTCACGTACAGCGCGTACTGCCCTTGTTCGCGCGTCGACGGGTTCATCACCATGAGCATGTACACGGTCGTGAACAAGTACCGGACAATGTTGTAGATTGCGAGCTCGCGGAGCGTGCGCTTGGACGCGCGACTCGGCGGCCAGAGGAACACGTACACGGAGAGCACGAGCACGATCGCGCGCAAGCCTTGCAGCCAGCGCATGAACACCAGTTGCTTCTCAGGTTTCGCGTAGTGACTGACCCACCAAATGTACGGGATCGTGTACACGGAGATCACGAGCGCGATCGCGATGGCGCGGTGCAACGCTGGGACCGAGACGCTCTTCTGGAGCATGAAGACCATGATGAGCATCACCTCGAACTGGTGCGCGGAGTAGAGCGTCTCGAGCACAATCGGCGGCACAAACTTGTCGTAGAAGCCTGTCCCCAGAGTGATGGACATAAACACCATGAAGCCAAAGTTGAAGACCCCGAGAACAAAGAGCAGCGGCTCGAACGCCGGCAAGATGATCTTGCGCGCCGCGACGTCGTCGCCCTTGAACGCGGCAGCGCGGTTGTAGCGCACGTGGACGATCAGAGAGACGCAGAGCAGGCAGAGAACAGCAAACACGATCGCGAAGAACACGAGCAGCACTTTGATGCTTTGCGCAGCTTTCTCGAGCGTGTGTTCCTGTGAAGGCGGACCAGCGCTGATTGTTGTTGTCTCGTTCACCGCCAGACTGAGGATGTCGGAGGCGTTCATTTTTGCTTTGTAGAGACCTTGGGTGGCGCAAGATGCGGACAGGATTGAGTAAAGATGCCAGTGCGTGTACGTTCAGGGTTGAGTCGTGCAGCAGTTTGTGGGGTCGAGGGCAAGTTTCCGAGTGAGCGCAAAGAGGCGTGTGCGCATACCCAGGACTCGATCAGGGCAATGGAGGAAGACCCTGTCGCTCTGAGAAGAAGAAGCTGAATGGAGTGAAATAAGCGATTGCTCAACGACTTGGTCGCAGAGCGATTTCCTGCAGACAAAAGGGAGCAGTCACATTCAAAAACCGCTGGCTTATCTTTCTTTCGCTGAGTGAACGCCTGGAAAAGAAAATGCTGGCAACCATCTTCATTTCCTCAACGGAACCGAGCCAAACGTGCTTTTGTGAGGGATTATTGATGATGATCGGAGCGCAAAGTGGTTGATTCTTTCTTTGTGCATGTGTTGAGTGCTGATGTCCAACTAACTATCCGTTCTCAGTAGAGCTTGTGTTCTCCATTGTTGTGAACTCCATGTGTCATCGTGGCAAAATAGTTTAACAAGATCGGAAAAGTTCAAGCTGACCAACGCGGGAATGGATAGACTCACAGGCAATCGGATAGCTCTCAGCAACATATGGACTAACCAACCAACTAGTAACCTATGCAGCAATAGCTGGTGGACTTAGATCCCCAGAGCTCTCCGAGCCCTGAGATTTCTTCTTCTTCTTCCTACTGCTCTTGCTCTTCTTCTTGCTCATTGAAGCATCAGTTAGATGCTGCTGCTGAGTCTGTTGCTGGAAACTCGAAGGCAACGCTTCAGCCTTAGTTAAGACTACTGCTTCTCGAGCACCTTCTTCGCTGGCTCAGATTTACGAAAGGACTCATTTTGCAAAGTACCTCCGCGTTTGCTGGTCTTCCACGACCCATTTTTCGCCTGTTGTTTCATCTCTTTCGCCTGGACTTCGGTCGTGCGACCTCCGCGATCTGGAACCTGCAACACACAGCAAAATGCATATTCAGTTGGATTTAGGGTATCACACAATAGTACTCGAGGTACTGCATGTGATGGTTCGTACCGGTCCGATGAGCAGATTTCGCACGCTTGAGCCGATTTGTAGCTCCTCAACTGACAATTTCGCTGTTTGTGAAGATGCTGATGACCCAGTGGCGATTAGCTGCTCAACGTTGATCTTGACGGGTGTACTCGTGAGCTTTGCGCGCGCATTCGCCAGTTCGTCCTTCATTTCTTGGGCACTGCTCGGATCCTCTTGGAGCTTCTTGGACCACTCGAAGGACCGAAGCGTGACGTCGCAGCGCTCGAGCACCAGTTCCCGTCTCGTCTGGTAGTCGTCTCGCAAGATGGCGCTGATCATTTCAAGCTTCTTCATCGCATCAGCGTTGAGCTCTATACCACTAGCGCTCGATAAAGATTCGACCCCAACGTGGCCAGTGCTCGACGGGTTATTTCTTGTCGGAGATTCTGTCGGGGTTGATTCTCTGATGACTCGCTTTGTGATCTCAGCTAGAGTAGCAACCAGTTCAGCCTCATTGCTGGTATCGATAGCGGAAATACCAGCACCGAGCGAAGTCTGAGCCAGTTTCTGCAGCATGGTATCGACATCTTTTCCTCTGATGCCTTCAGTATCATTGTCAGTGTTGCTGTTGCTGACAGTCTTGTTGTTTTTCCTCTCGAGCCACCGTTCCATCCGGATTTCCTGCAGCTCCGATAGAAAAAGATCGCAGAGGAAGACCCACTTGACTTCGCCATTCTTCAGCTCTCGAACGCCGTCGTAGGCACAACACACTCCCACAACATCTTGATTTTCTGCTCCACCAATTCCGTCTCCGTCTCCTCCCGCCCGTTCGCAGCAACTGGAAAACACGTCGAGGATCAGCTTGATCTTCTTCTTCCTCCACAACTCGCGCTGCTTTTTCGTCAGTACGATGGGGAATTCGCCACTCGAGTTATTCGTCCCAGTCGCTGCTGCTTGCAACTGCACTGCAAGGTAGAAACAGAGCTCGATCCAGTTCACACGCGTGGTCTCCTGCCCATCCATCGTATCGCCAGCTTTTGCTGCTTCCTTGCCGCTTGCAACAACATCACCACCAGCAACATCACAGTCGCTCTCTCCACCAACCGGCCGCTCAACCTTTGGTTTCTTGTCAGAAGCTTGCACGGACTTGAGGAAAAGCTCCGTTGGGATCTGCAGATCCGCGCATTTGTTGCTGAGCTCGTCGAGAAAATACGTCCACTAAGTGCGCACCTGGGGGTTCTGCTTGAGGAAGAGCAGCATGTCCAGCGGCTCAGACGCGCTGTGGTGATCCGCGTCCGCGAGCACGCGCCACAAGGTCATCGTTACGAAGGGACCGCAAATAGATCAGATCAAACTGTCGGATGTATTTGAATGCTTTTCATGATCGCCACCAACAGTAAAGTTGCACATCCAAAAGATCGACTTGGTGCAACTTGTGCACACCGGAACGAGGTAGCACAACATAAAACCATTTTTACGCACACCGAAACACTGTTAATCAATGGACATGATGGCTTTGAACTTCATCCAGCGCGTGTGACCAGCTGTGTACTATACTGATGCCATTATTCTGTTGACCGCTGCAGGTGAAAGCAATCCAACGATCTTGTATTCGCCCAAGATTCAACAAAAACCATGCAAAGTTTCTTTCAAAACAAAACTCAACTTTGGTGGTACAGTATGTAGGTCCGGACGATGCCCGTCTGTCCGTCAGACCGTCTGCCCGCGTCTCATAGAGTAGTCGCCAATAACCCTCACACCAGTTCGCTGGAGGTCACGACCGGCACGATGGGCTTCTCGCCGAGCGCTGGGATTTCACCGCGCGACTTGAGGAACTGAAGCAGCTCCTGGATGCTCGCGGTCTGCGCTTCCGCGGCCTTCTTCTGCGCGATCAACGCGTCTTTCTGCTCCTCTGTGGCGTGCAGGATTCGCTTCAGCAGCACAGTGTTGATATCTCCACTCGCATCTGCGTATATTCAACAACAACAGAGTGTAAACACGCTGTTTGTATACGACTACACCTCACACCAGATAGCAAATAACGATCGCCTTGTACCGTTGTCAGCGAGCACGCGCTGCTTTTTCTGCGGGACGAAAGTGCTGCCTGGCTGCTCGTTCGGGTCGCGATTGAGTCTCGGGCGTCCACGACCGCGCTTGACAGGGACGTCTGCGCTCACATCGTCCGCAGAGACGATAGCCGCACTCGGCACCGCCACAGCACGACGAGATCGACTCGCAGCGACGTCTCCATCGGGACCAGCAGATGGCGACGCGCCTGGTTCTTGCTTTTGGGTGTGCACCTTCAAGAGTCGTAACTGCGGAACGTAAGAACATACCACAAAATAAAACAAACCGTCAATACAAGCAATCGATATTCTCATCCCGGTACAAAAGAATACGGAGCACTGTACCTTGTTCTTGCACTGCTCCGAGTCCACCGTCGTGCCAAACTCGTCCGTGAGCATCGACGTGATGAGCTTCCAACCGTCGTGCTTCGACGCTCGGCTCTCCCCAGAGAACCAGTTCGCATACGTTTCGAATCTGTCAGATGCAACATACCACAAGAGTCAGCCACCACACAGTACGCACGCATACACGAGGTGATCGGTCCATCCATCCAAAGAACCGCAACACACACGAGACTGCCACAAACTCGATCATTCTATCTATCCAAAGTGCCAACTACTGTACGCACCGAAGCTGCAGCAGACGCTGCGCCATCTCGTCGCTCCACTGGATCGACGCGGCGCCGTTCGAGCGTGGACGTCCGCGCGGGCGCTTCGCTGGCGCGAGCCCGGCATCCTCAGCTCCAGTAGTGTTGCTGGCGACTGCTGCGGCGCCACCGACGGAGCTCGCCACCTGATCGTCCTTCTTGTACTTCTCAAAGAACGCGTCTTTCTCCGCGGGCGTGCACGCCTGGTAGAGCTTCCAGTGCGCGGCGTGCTGGCCCTCGTGGTGGCGCTGGAAGTTGATCGGGTGGAACGTCCGCCACGCGCGCACGTTCTGCGAGCGCTGGCGCAGCGCGCCGTCCGGTGCTGGCTCGCGCCCCAAGTGCACGCAGAAGAGGCAGCGCACCGCCACGACCTTGTTCTCGTCGTCGCGCGCCACGATCTCCAGCGCGTAGCCCTGCTGGTGGCGCAGGTTGAAGATGTCGACTGTGTTCGCCGTCGCCGTCTCCGCCATGTTGGTTCGTTCGTTCAATCGATCGGTTGGGTCGCTCACTCTTGCTCACTTGCTTTTAAAAAATGGCTCGGATTTTGATTTGGGAAACTTGTTGAAGAAAAACATATTTATTTTTAAAAAATGAAAGGATCAGTTTGTTTTGCCTGCCACAATCCATTTTCGAATTTTATTCCCAGGAGTTCTGTTCAATATGGTTACCGATATAGAGGGTTATTTGACATTTTGGCTCCACTCGGGCTCAAGTTTTGTGTTCGTTGTAAAACAAATCTGCTCAATTCGCGCTCAAACTTTTGGTTCTGCGTCAGCGGCTGCTCGATCAACCAGCTCACTGGTCTCCAGTGGCAAAGCGCATCGCCACACACTCACTCACGATTCCCAGCCGTCAACATCATGTCCGCTGACCAAGCTCGCTAGTCTTGCCGATCCAAGAGCGACGATAATCGCATTGTGAACCTGACATATGACCCCACAATATCTGCTGGATCCAATTGATGTAGGATATTATTCTGCTGGTGCTGACACGCTCACGTATCAAATGTGGTGCAAGGTAACATGACATAAGTCTACCATGGAGATCGTAAAAGGCAGTCGGGTATTCTCATCATTTACCAAGATTGTACTGGGAATCATGTTATCTGAGCTGGAATTACCATTGCTCTCTTGGTGCATTTTTTAAAATTCAACATCGGAAATCGAAAAATTGACACTGAATGTCTTATATACCCGCCATGAACGTTACTAAATTCAGCTGTAAAAAGTTGCAGCAGACTTTTAGGACGAGCACTGCGCTCAAGATTCTATCTTATATATACAGATTGTTGACTTCATCTGATTTGACGCACATCGACATGTATATCAAGAACAAGGCTTTACCAAATTTACATTGTGTAGGATGAGATCTGCTCGGCTATCATTCAAGCATCTCACGCATCCATAGAGGCGACAATCGTGGCTATCGAGTCCTTACGAAAAGTTCTCCAAGTTTTTTGTAGGGGATTTTTTTGAGACTTTTGATTTTAAATTATTTAAAAAAAGTAATGATTGCAAAAATCATACAAGTATTTCCATTTGAGGTTTTTTTTAACCGTTTTAAAATCGAGTTGAATCATAAATAACTCTGTTTATTTTGAGCATACTCAGATTAAGTAGCTAGGGGCTACTATTAGAGCCACAAAAGCATTTTCCACCCTTCTTCAAACCCCCCAGGTTTTTTCTACTTTGATAAATGAGGTTTTGAAACAATTTAAAAAATAGAAACGGAAAAATTAATACCTACCCACGATAAATTGTCGTTTTCGCGCGATTTTCGTTTTTTCAAAAGAGAAATATGGGTGACCTATTCTTTTTCATTCTTCAAATTTCCCTCGCAAAAGCAAAGGCAATTTGAAACGAAACACTCAAGAACAGCCAGCCGCAAAGCTCAGCAGCCGACCTGTAGACAGCCAAGCAGCAGCATGGCGGCGACGACGGCAGCCGTGGACTTCCAGCTGGCGCACCAGAAGGAGTTCGCGCTGGAGATCATGGCCTACGGCACGCTCGACGCGAGCACGGTGGTGGAGGTGCGCTGCCTCTTCTGCGTGCACGCGCAGCCGCCGCAGCCGCAGCCCGTGCAGACCTGGCACATCTTCGTGCCGGTCTTGTACCAGCGCCACCACGAAGTGCAGCACACGCGCGAGTGGGAGCGCTACCAGAAGTGCTCGTCCGAGGAGAAAGACCTGTTCTTCAAGAACTACACGGCGGCGGCGGCGGGCCCAGGCGCTAGTGCTGCTGGTGCTGCTGGCGAAAATGGCGCCGCGGTGGTCGTGAAGAGAGGACGCGGAAGACCGCGCAAGGACGCCGCGGGCGTCGCGCCGCCGCCTGTCGCCGCTGTGGAGGTGAAGGAGAAGAGACCGCGCGGCCGACCACGCAAGAACGGCGCCACGGGGATCCAGTGGACCGACGAGATGTCGCAGCGTCTGCTGCAGCTCCGGTGAGTCCCGCAAGTCGGCTTCGTGTGCTGTGTGTTGAAACAACCAGGAGCTCTGTTACAGTACCGTGTGACTGACTCGTGTTGACTCTGTTTGTCAATGTGGTGCTGCTAGTACGGAGACGTTCGCGAACTGGTTTGCTTCCGAGAGCCGATCCATGAAGCACGACGGCTGGAAGCTCGTCACGTCGACGATTGCGGACGAGTTTGGCGTGATCGTGGACCCGGAGCAGTGCCAAAGCAAGGTATATGTGGGTACCTTGTTTCTTTACGCTTGAAGACACATGTAAAACTGAACCATTTGCTTCGTGGTGAATCGTTTGTTCAGATGAGACTCTTGAAGTCGCAAGACGAGAAGCGCAGCGAGCCGAGCAACCTCGACAACATTTTTGCGATCTCTTCGACTGGAGAGTTGCAGCAGCCGGTCGGCCAGAAGGCGGTGCCCAGCACGACTGTTGATACCAGTCTGGCTTCACGACAAGCTCGCCGAAGCTCGTGGCCTCAACCCAGTGAGAAGCCAGCAGTAGCAGCTCAAGACGAAACCCAAGCGAGTGTGGCGGTCGAGAAGAAAGCAAATAGCGGTGCGAGTAGTGCGGAGGTCCCAGTCAAGCGAGGCCGAGGCCGACCACGACGCGACTCGTACCCGCTTGCTCGTCCAGCGCCGGCGAACACCTCTGTTCCGCCACAGAAGAAACAGCGCGTGCACCTTGGAAACGGTACAGTTGATCGCGTTTTTCTATGTCTTGAGTGGTTTTCTACCCATGAATGGCGTGCTAACGCATCTTTTTGTTGGTGTTGTTTTAAAAATATTCACACAGATGTGGGCAGTGGTAGTAACGCGGTCCTTCTTCAGAAGATCTTGCGAGCCACGGAAGAGCAGAAGGACGCGTTGATCGCACAGAAGAAGGCTGCAGAAGCGCAGACCGCGAGCATCCAGGAGCTGCTCCAGTTTCTCAAGACGCGTACTGAGATGTGAGGACTTGGCTTACAGTACGAAGAAACCGTCGAGAGAGTCCAGGAGCTCTGAGGGTTTGCGCCAGCCGCTCATCGACCACACCGCAGTTGAGTTTTGTTTACCAAATCATCATTTGCTTTGCTAATTTTGAGTAATAAAATATCGTTGATTTTCCAGATGATGGCGTTCGACGAAAGCCACGCTCTCTTGTTTGATTGCCCTTTTCTAGGTCTCCTAAAGAGCAAAGAACGCGTCCGAGTCGTCGGTGTCTGGGTTGTTGAGAAACGCTTTCCCTTTCGCCAGCTCCAAGCGATGTGCTCGCGCCACGTCCAGCGACATCCCCTCTTGCGAGCAGATCATCTCTCGAATCGTGCTCTCCGCTTCCTCCACCAGCCGTATCTTCTTCAGGATCGGCTCTTGGGCTTCATCGATCCACGTCTGTTGCTGTGGCGGGATCACAGCCGCCGACGGGATCGTATCCTCTGGGTCCACGAGGAAGAACGCGAGCATCTTAACCACTCCGGGCTTTGTCGGGTCGTTCAACTCGAAAGGCTCGAATTTGTGCTGCAGATCATTCGGGAACACGAGACAGCGGTCTTTCAATATGTCGACAGAGCCCAACTCCTGGACAAGCTCATCGCCATGCTGAAGATTGTACATTAACGCCACTTCTTGGTGATCGTCCGGGTCAAATTCAGGTTCTTCGATCAGTACTCGGAACGATACTCGCGAAGAGGACCACCCCTCCTTGATGTTCTCGCTGGCAAAGCAGTAGAGACCCGTGGCGACGATGTTCTCTGCGTTGGTGCCTTCAATGTGCCACATGCCGCCGTTGTACGCTGGGGTATCTGGAGCCAACCGGATCTCGGAAACCTTGACGACCACTTGGATGGTTGTACCTCTCAACTCGACTCTGAGCGTAGTGGAGACGCTAGGATCGCCTTCGGCGTGAGCTGAGGCAGGAAACTCGGGCCGACATTCTCCAAGCCGATCACTGCTTGGGACACTGAAAGTAGGACCCAGCTGAGCATCGGGCAAACCGGTGAGTACGCGCTCAGAGGCACAAAGCGCGAGAAGATCGCTTCGATGGACGTGTAGATCGCCGCGTGACGCACGGGGTGCAGGTTGTTGATGTACGACAGAATGCGCACAGCTCCGTCGTGTTGAATCTGGAACTCGGACGGGATCCACTGGAAGAGATCGTCGTCAAGTTCCACGACTTGGTCCGCGGCGGAGAACATGAGCGTCGCCATTTGATCGGCTGGACTTTTGAACGCGTGCAACTGGGAATAAGGCTCGGAGACTTGCCTGGTCGTTCCACACACGCAGCAGAAGAGCGAAGGGTCAATCAGATCCAGCTCTTGGGGATTAGGGCCAGAATCTTCCGCTGAAATCTCCCTCTCAAGTTCGCCCACTTCTCTCACGAACGTTGCCATCATGCCCGCAGGAATCGCGTCATCGCATACCCAGGTACGGTAGATCCCAGCAGGTGCGAGTTGAGCAGTCTCGCTGTCTCCAAAGTGAACATTCGTCAGGTGGTGCTTTGCGTGAAAGTCGATTGCTTCGATGAAGAGTTCCTCGAACTGCGCCAGCTCTCGTTGAATCTCCTGGCACTTGGAACGGAGAAGCTCGATGGCGCTCGGGTGTCTCTCACTGAACCCTCCGAGCGCCACGTGGGCATCCGCGCCAGTGATTTCTTTGGGTTCCAGCATCGAGTGGAGAAAGGTGAAGAATCGGGTGTGCGCCTCAGGACCTCCTCGACTCTGGGCCTTCTCAATAAGCGGCTCGATCAGTTCGAGCGACCACTCCTGGACTGGGATCGCTGTAAGCTTTTCCTGCAAGATAGTCATCGCGAAGTACCATTGGACGTACAAGTACGCGTTCATCGTACGCGACCTGGTGACGAGCTCTTCGCAAAAGACAAAACGACCGTCATCTGACCTTGTCGATACGTTTTTGAGTATCGAGTCCTTCGCTCTCGGTGTTTCGGAAAGCTCCTGCGTGAACTTGACCTCGGCGTCGACGATTTCGCATCGCACAGTGCGGCGCCACTCGCGAGCCCTGGCTTCTTTCTGAGCAGAGTAAGGCTCTTGCACCAGCTCTACCAGGCTGTCGAGGGTCGGGATGATGGTGGAGTCCTTTTGTTTCCAGACAAGACACTCGTCGAAGGTTTTGCGAAGAAGCTCGGCGCGGCGCTCAGCGAGCCACTGTCCCCGGACTGCTGGGTCGTGCCACTGGATCCACCACTGGGGCTTGTTGAGGACGAAAGCAACCGCCTGCTTGAAATTGAGCTCCAAGAGCGAAAACGCGTCGGTCGTTAGCACGCGGTTCATTGAGTGGAGACCTCTAGAACGCAGGCAGCAAATGTCGGAATGGAAAAAGTGTTGAATGGAAGGACTAGAGTGGCAGAGCACGCAATGGAGCCAGAAAGGTTATTTTCGTAATGACCAACTACCAGGTAGGTTCAGAGTATACCCCACCCTCCCCTCTCGTCAGACGCCCCGAGCATGACACAATCAAGAGCGCAATCTTCATTATGAAAGTAGCAAACCAGTGATAATGCACCAGCACTCACACAAGCTACCAACATTCAGCATCTCTCATTTCGAGCGGAAATGCGCACCAGATCCATCCAAGAGCTCCTCCCTCCTCATTCAAGAAGAAGTCCACCAAGTACCGCAGCAGCACGGTGCATATCACCATCATCTTTCGCTCAATTGCTATCGCGATCAAGACGACGACAATGTCCGGATTGGCGGCGGTGGACGTGGTGGTTCGAGAGCGCGAGGCCATCGCTGCGCTACCCAGTGTCGTTCGAGTCATCCGCCGATTCGCGAAGGCGCCACTGTTCCGTAGGCTCAAGCACGCGATGCTGGAGTCACCTGTGACAATAGCCACCATCGAGTCGCTTTTGGCTCAGCACAGCGAAGACTTGTGCCTCGAAGTCCTAGAGAGTGGGATTATCAAGACCCAACCGCTCAAATCAAGTGAGCGCGGCTGCTTACCTGCTGATCAAGCCAAGCTCATGAACGACGTGCTCCACTATGGCGCGCAGCACGGGAGCCTTCAGATCGTCGAGTGGGCATTGCGTGCGTCATCAACTGCCAAGGCCGTCGACGCTCTACGCACTGCGATCTACCACGGCCAGCTCGTGATTGTCCAGTTCCTGTACCCGAGAATGGACAAGTGGTGCAACCACTCTGCGTATAAAGATGAGCCGCTGCTGACTTCGGCTGCATCGTATGGCCACGTGGAGGTCCTCCAGTGGGTCTACACCAACCGCAGGAACCCAAGCGTGACGTTCGACCACTCTGCTTGGATACTGGCCACCAGGAGAGGTTACTTGGAGGTGCTCAAGTGGATGTACGCGAACTCGACCAATCACTTCTTCACCTTTGCGTTCCGCGAGGCCGCTCTCACTGGTCAGCGGGATATCCTGGACTGGATCTACGAAGTCCAGCCGCCGCCCGATGCCTCGTACACTATGATGGAGGTAGCGAAGCGTCGCGACTTCGAGACGCTCGTGAGGCTGCATGAGAAGGATTCTACCCAGAAGATCTCGTCCTGGGCGTTGGGTGACCTCTCCTGCTTTGGCATCCAGCCTGACGTGGTCCGCTGGCTTCTCAGACACTTTCCAGATCGATACACTGACGAAGGCGTCGTCACTGGAACCTACTGCGACGACCTTGAAATCGCTCAACGACTTGCAGCCAAGCGGTTCCCGACCAGAAAGAACGTCAAGCGCGCGATGTTCGTTACTGCCAAGTACGGATACCTCAATATCCTGCAGTGGCTCAGCCACTTATTTGGTAAATACGACGTACCGGTCCGAGTACTCTGGTGTGCTCTCTTCCGTGGCCACTTGAGCATCGTGCGCTGGGTCATGGAGCAGACGCCCCAGCTCTTGACTCGCGAGCGGTTAGCGGAGATGCGCACAGCGTCCTTGCGACAAGCAGCGTCGAATGTCGATCCAAATGGCGACATCCAGGAGGTCACGCGCTGGATTGAGGAGCAGCAGCACAAACTGAACGAGCAATAAGTTCCAAGAAATCAGAGAAAATGCATATACACACTTCCAAGTACACAAAATTGGTTCTTCCAAATCGCCCTTACAAAAGCGTTTGTTTGACCAGAAGCCAGCGATTGAGATAGTTGGTGGAAACTCAGTGAGAAACACCACGTACGCTTGTCTTCAGAATCCTCGCTGTCGTAGAAACGCGAGCAGCTCCTGGTTGCTTCGTGTCTGCGCTCTCGTGGCCTCGGTATGCTCGTCAAGCGCTCGCAGGATCCTCGCCAGGAGAAACGTGTTGGCATTACTACTCTCGTTATTGTTGCTGATGCTGGTGTTCCTGCTGCTGCTTCCATCGATATCGGGTTCCTCGTGGCTCAAGGTTGCTGCTGTTTGATTCAACGGAACTGCACGGTCGTCCATGTGCCCCTCACGCTGCCTCTTTCTCGACGGCGGTGGTGTACTCTGCGGGCTTTGAGTCTCAACGACAGCGGTCTCCTCCGCGTTGAGCAGAGTGCTGATCGTCGCATTGATCGAGCGAGCGACTGGAGCGGCGGCGGGGACGTCAGCGCGTCTCGGCCTCCCTCGAGGTCTCTTGCTGGCCGCAGTCGTTGACGGACTGGCATCGCCAGGTACTGCTCTGTTTCCGTTCGCAGACGCCGCCACGATCACAGTGCTCGGTACAGTCGAGGCCAACGCGACCCGGGCAGTGTGCTCTAGCTCGCTGGTATTGCTGCTATTGTCGCTGCTGCTGTTGGGCTCCTCTTCGACCCTGCTTCCCCGTTGAAGTTGAGCGTTCATAAGGTTAAACTGTTCAGCATCCATCATATGAACATACCGTGACCGATGGACGACAATCAACAGCAGTCAGCATCAACCAAATAACAAACTCCACACAGGTAGTTATGTTTGTATCAATGGGCTACGCCAAGTAGGTTGGTACCTGAGCTTTGCACTGCTCTGCGTCCAGCGCCATGCCAAACTGGCGAGCAAGCGCCACCGCGACGAGCACCCAGCCGTCCTGCACGTCCGGCTCGTTCATTGGATCTGCAAACCATCTCGTAAACTTCTCCAGTCTGGTAGACAAGCAGGGAGACAAAAGAACAACAAAGCACAACGTCAACTACTAGTGTGAGGACTCGAAACGGTACTGCCGCAAAAAAGTATATACTGCCACGACATACATACATACATATATAGAGCCATACAAGCCAAGCGCTACCCACCTGAGCTCCTTGAGGCGCTGCACCATAGCCTCACTCCATTCGATCGCATTCGCGTCACCGCCATTCCCAAATTTCGCGCGTGGCCGGCCGCGCGGCCGCTTCTCCTTCACAGCACTATCGCCACCGCTAGGAGCACTAGTAGCAGCACCAGCAGTCGCTGCTTCTCCGCGCTTGTAGGCGTCAAAGAACGCCGCTCTCTCGGCGCCACTGCACGCCTGGTAGCGTTCCCACTGGCGCGCGTGCTGGCCCTCGTGGTGGCTGCGGTAGTTCTGCGGCGCGAACTTTTTCCAGACTTGCACGCTCTTCCGGCGCTGCCGCTGCGCGGTCTGCGGCGCCTGCTCGCGCCCGAGGTACACGCAGAAGAGGCAGCGCACGTCCGTGACCGCGTACGAGTGCGGGTCGCGCGCCACGATCTCCAGGCCGAACGCCTCCTGGTGCTGCAGCTGGAACTTGACCATTTTGCCAAGAATATGATGCGGAAAAGTGCGATTTCGAGCGAGATTGCGAGTGCTGCAAATCTCGAAAGCAAGCTCACTCGTGTAGAAAGACCCTGTTTTTGAAATTGAAAAACCACTCTGATCAACGTCTTTCGGTTTATCAGAGTGGTTTTTCATTGGAACTAATAGAAAAAATATATAGTGAAGAAATCGAGGTAGACTCTAAATCTGCGGTTATGCTCTGCTAAAATTTGGTTATGTTGAAACGAACTGTAGGCCACGTAATAACTACATGTCGTAAAAAATTTCCCAGTTGATGCATAGTGGACTGCGGCTCGTAGTACTTCGACGAGTTGTATTCGTGAAGTCGATGTGTCACTGAGAGCCCATTCCCACTCAACAGCTTGAAGACCCTTATGCTGAGCTGCACTCGTGAATAGCTTGTTCACGGTTTCTGCGGGCTCTGGGGGTACAAACTTCGGCTCACTACTACCTTGTGGTTGTGCTTCCCGTCCACACTCAAGCGCTTTTAGCCTCAAGTCTCGGCTGTTACGCG
>JAASFI010000722.1:0-18918 GCA_023333705.1 Globisporangium viniferum | reverse complement strand
TAGTACATGAATGCCAATCACTCTGCGCTGATTAGTACATGTGGAGAACATTCCGCACTGAATAGTACAGAGAACCTTCGTGACGTCACCAGATGACGTCACACGTGCATGCAGGGACTTGTTGTACCGTAATCCCTTTGTCCTTTGCCTCTGCAATGCATGCTGAAGGTGGTGTGTGGCACACTAGATCTGAGAACAGATTCACCTTCATATAATGGCTAGTTTAGCCCATTACACTTGTCGTACTGATTCGTCTTGCTGCGCTGGATAAGAAGAACTAGCGCGATGGATTCAGAAAACCCCTCACCGTCGAGAGGCTGGGAGAACATGTCGGCGAGCTCTAAATCTCAAACGTTCTCGCCTCGAAGCAAGCTATAGTGAGAGAGTAGAAAGCAAGCTCTTTCGCGCAGATCAATGAGCTCAAAGAAGCGTAGCGAGATGTCGACAAACTGCTGGGTGGACTGGTACCCGTCGAGCAGAGAGCCGATACCACGATCAGCGTAGTTCTTCTTTCACGTAGCTGTTGTTTGCTGCTGCGCGTTTCGAAGAAGCTGCTTGACGTCTGTGTCGCGAGGATGATGGTAAGAATTCACGCGCAGGTTTGCTTGTTGGTTGTACAGGTCGACAATAGTGTTTGCATAGCCACACACACTTGAGTGCCTTTTGTTGGTCTTCGCGTTTTTCTTTGAGAACCTGCCGATCACTTGGTCGGAGAGGAAGAGATGGAAATTCCCTGCCGTAACTGTTCCTTGGTCTGGGTAGCCCTTCTGCTCACACTACTGCAGGAATTCCGCTTGATAAATATCATACTTTCTTTTCGTGTTCTGCGGCCAGTTGCTCAGTGTTATGTTAACTGTCTTGAACACGCTCGTATCGATCTCCACTTGCAGCGCCGCTGCGTTCGTCTTCTCTTCTTTGCTGCAGTCGACTGAAAACGAGCATGCGACCCCCTCCCTCGCTTCCCTCACACCAAAAGAGCGCGGCTTGACTGTATTTTGACCAATCGTGAGTGAGAAATGATGTTCTGAACTAACCGTGATATGTGAGGATAACACTAATTTTTCGTATGATATCTACGAATCACAGCTTGCTAGGTCTGGGCCTTGGTCAGACTCTTTGGTTTTTACTTTTCGATAAATACATACTTAACATAATTTCATCTTGTGAGAGATCGTGAGATTACTTTCCGATAAAAATATACTTACACAAGGTTGTTGCGCCCGTCTTTGGCGGGCAAGGGGCAAGTTTAAGCCAAGCAACCGTGTTTTGAAGATTGAATCTGTATTATGAATGTGTATTATGTTCTAAACCTGAAAGATGTCTCTGTAAAAGGCATACTCGCTGTTTAATTCACGTAAAGCGCCACAGCAATTGGCGACTCTTGAAATGAGCAAAAACACGCATATTATTTTCGTCGGAATACCTAGGACGGATACAAAAAACCACGTATTATGAAACATTTATCTTAATCATTCTCAAACGCTCACCGTAGCATGGAGCGCGAGAAGAACGCCATTCTCTCTCTCTGCAACAAGCAACATGAGAGAACGCTGGCGTGAAGGACGAATCAAGATGCTCACTGAAACAAGAGCGGCTCATTTGGGAGTGGCTAACCCGCTGATGTCAATTGCGCAGATAGTGGAACGAGCAGCTTTGCCTGATTTCGACTTCCCTGTTTCACAGGGGACGGTGAGGCAAACTATTCCGAGACTTGTCCACCACGTTCCAAGCGCTGGTGAAGGAGACACTGCTTTGGAGTTTGAAGCCCCTGGGGACTTGAGAACTCTGCTACGGCACATCTGAGAAACAAAGCACTCGCTGGATATGTGCGTCTTCATCTCCGTCTGACCCCTACTCGAGGTATGCATCAAACACACTGACTTGCCATTCACAACTAAAATGTTTGCAAACCTCATCTGCACGATCTATGCTTCGTAGCTGTTGAAAGCTGTTCTAAATGCAAAGGACAGAGGCAAAGAACAGAGGCGTTACAGCCTGCATTATATTGGACCGAAAGAATCCAGATCCAGATGTCATCCAGCAACTCAAAGCGAAGGTATCGTTATTTTTAGCATTTGCATCCCAGTTAATGATGTTTTTAAGCGGTCTACTTGTGTACAGAGAATCGACGTCAGACACAAGAACAAGGACAAAAACATGCACTCGAAGGTATGTTCCGTACCGTTTTATATGCTTCCGTCCCATAGAATAAGACTGACACCCTATGCTGGCTCAGTACTGCATCCTCGACGCAGCGTCATTCCTAGTGACATGTCTTTTCCCTCATTCCTGTGGTTACTGGCTGTTGCTTATAATTGTAACTTACACCTAGTGATCGATTTTTGTGCGTGTGTGTGTAGGTTCATTCAACTGGAGCTGCACATTTTGCGCGAAGTCGCAAGTGTTCGTAAGTACCAAACTGAGACTTGTGCTTGTGCTAGCAAGTAGCAAACATGCTAACTCGACTTTCTTCATGTAGCTGACCTCATGCAAATCTTCAAAAAGAAGGGGAAACTCCACAACCTTAAGAGCCTGCCCAAGCGCAAACAATGTCGGATTTTTTCATCCTAAAAAGTGAAGCCTCCGAGAAACAAGTCCGTCGTCATCCGACCGTTTGGAGACTTCTCCTGTCGGAATCGAGTATTGAAGACTTCACCCACATGGAGACTTCTGTAACGTCAACGACACTTCTTCGATAGCCACCCTGCTTACATTTTGCGCCCTTTCATGAGTCATAAAGCACTTTTTATCCACTTGCTATTTTCCTATCATTCTGAAAACATATAAACATATGTTGTAATGTGTTGGACAAAGTATTTTCAAGGTTTTATAATTCTAACCTTGACGTATTAATGCGTTGTGTTTTTGGCCAATTGATGAGCGCGCTAATGCGCGTCCATTCTAGGGTTAGGAAATAACGTCACTATATTTTGTTATCGGCTCGTAAATAAAACAATCATTTTTGTAGGTGCTAATATGAAACATTAAATTGATAGTTTACGAATAGCCATCGAAAATAATCGTTTTTGCGCGTTTAGGGTTCAATCCTTCTATTAAATAAAATAGTTAAATAACCCTTTTTGCATTGCGATGCTCCGGAAAGGCTCGAATTGAGCAATTGATAAAAAGTATATTTAATCTTGCAATCTACCAACATGGAGGTGCTGGCTGGGGCTCGCCGATTTGTGGTGTACCAAGTACCATTTTCGGCACGCCCCATGATTAATCATGGTCAGAATGGTCTGGACCAAAATTAGCAATCAGAGATAAACTTCGCGGGAATAATTTTGAAGGAAATTGTCGTTGAAAAGGAAGTTTGAGCCGTCTCGCAACAACTCCAAGCGAAAACTGACAGTGCCGCCTGCTATATAACATCTAGTTGCCGCTAGCAAGTAAAAACTGACATGGAATCTATAATTTCTTTGAGTAGTTATTGTTAACAACGGTGTAGCTACGAACGTTAGTGCGTATAATAGTAGCCAATTATAACAGAAAGCTATCGCAGAAGCACATGCAATATACAAAAGTACTCAGCTGTCAATCAAGAGTCCAACTGACCACAACTTGGACCCTTAATCGACAGGCATCCGCAAACGCAAAGTTTAACATACAAAAGAACTTTGATCCGATTGGACCAGACTATTTGGTTCCCAATCCGCCAGATCCATCCCAGCTATCCACTGGTTTAGAGGCAAAATTAGTATGACTTGGTATGTGTTTTGTATAAATTTCCTCTTCAACTGAAGTTTTTACTTCTCCCTGAAGGAAATTTTGAACAACCCAAGAAGTCTCGTCCCAATGTCCCCCCAAACTAACAAATACAGTGTAGTGATCAGGGTTTAATAACCGTAATATGGCAGTTCAGACCACAGATTTGGTGAAAGTGGTTCTAAAAGTAGAGTCATCCTTGTTCGATCATTGATACTTGTACTCACTTTAAAATAATTGAGTGCAATTTTTTACACGAGAACTAACTTGTAATAAAAGAAAACCTTAAAGTCGACTCGTTTCAACTCAGGAAACGACTTGCAGAGACATGCCTCAATCACATACAATCACTAGTTTTGTGCGACTATTTCTTTGTAAGCGAAGCTATACTGAACTTCTTGAAAGCGAAGGCAACTCTGCTTGTAAACTTATAAGTCTTGTTCACTATAAAATTTATTACATCAAGCACGATGCCGGTCGAATCATCAATAGAAATAAAACTGTTGCCGATCAAATATTTTAAATTTATGGGGGTGATTTCATCCTTTGTAATAGAGTGCTCTTCGAATACAACGCCCTCCACAAATATTAGCGCACACTAAAACAATAGAGCGTGGCGTATTATTCGGTATTATACGTTATTTATATTTGATCATAAATATGATGCTCCGGTAAACTCGATACTTTTCTATTGTTCGCCACAAACGAACAACAATAGGAATTATATTTTATGTATGTAGGATGTTGTATGTATAATTTTGTGGGAGTAAGTTTTGGCCTGATATAGAAATTAGGACAAAACTATCGAACCTTTGTTCATATATCATTAAAAATTACGCTTAACATGTGGAAATGAAAGCAAAAATGAAGCACGCAATTTTTGAATGAGTTTGTTTACGCCATAATTACCGTGAATAATGGCTAAATATGGTTTAGATCTTTTCTATTGTTCAACATTTCACAAACATAAGAGTCAATTTATTGGATTTGTTCATATAAAACCCAAGAGGAAGTTTCAAGAAAGCAACTCTTATTGTTATGAAACGATGAACAATAGAAAGTGCATATAAACCATATATAACCATTATTCACGGTCACTATGCCGTAATAAACAAAATGTCAAAAATTGCGTCTCGTGCTGAACTTTGGGCGCGAAGAGGCACTTCAATAGTAATTGAAAGGTGAAGCCTTTGACGGCCATGATCAACATGGCTGCACCGCGACGCAACGTGCTCACGGGCGCGTCCGAGTGGCAGCGTGAGGAGAAGGCCAACCAGCAGCGCGACTACGCGGCGCAGCTCCAGGAGCAGGTAACAATTGATACATGTGTATGCTGCTAGTGCTGCTGAGTGGATACGCTGACGCGCGCTCTCTCTCAACAGATCCGTCTGAAGAATGCCGCAGCAGAGCAGGCGAAAGCGCGAAAGCAGCACGAGCAGCAGATGGAGCGCGAGATGATCGTTCGTAGCGTGTTATTATATAGTGAGCTCTAGTGTGGTGAGGATTCCAATAGTACTGACCAAGAGCGTGTGCGCGCGTAGGACCGCGACAGAGTGGCAAACACGAAGCAGAAGCAACAGCCCCCACCTCAAGTGCATCAACCGCAGCAGCATCAACAACAACAGCAACAGCAAATGGTACCAGACCCCAACATGATGATGAACTACCAGCCGCAACAGTACCAGCAACCGCATCAGTATCAACAACAGCCTCAATACTCGCCAGGCAAGTCCCCAATGCGAGCCTCGTCGTTCCCACAGACCGAGCCAGAGATGCACCACTCGACGGCGATCCTCGGATCTCCATCCAAGCAAGCCAATTGGCCGCCAAACCAACCGTACGGACACCATCAGAGCTTTGGCGCATCGCCCTACAACAGCAATAACGGTTTGGCGGAGCAACAACACAATTTCAGCACTGGCACTGGCACCAGTAGCTACACCCTGGGAGGTCCATCGCACGGATCGCCGCCAAAGTTCCTGGTTCCGTCAACACCACCAGTGACGTATTCGCACTCGTTCACGAACGCACCATCCATCTTTGAGACGCTGCTGCGAGAGAGCGAACAGAATTCTGGAGCGCGCGCGGGCAGCAAGTTCCACGAATCGATCAAAGCGCTGCAGCGACTCGGCTCGGAGGTTAACAAGTCGTAACGTTTGCGGGACTCGTAAATGCAGGAATGACCGAGTCTATCGGCGACTAACGGACACCTGTCCATACATTTTTGCAGATTGATCACTCGTGGAAAGAGAGGCGTGCTGCTGCGCAGGTGCGTGTGATAGTGAATCGCGCAGAGAGCGGCTCATCAAAGCAATATATTGCTTCGATATCTTGTGATCATTGAGACAAAGCCATACTCTTCCGCTATTCATCAGAGTGCCTACGTGAAGCCGAGCTTCGTTCTGCAGCCCGAGCCAAAAGCAGCAGCACCTCCCGTGTCTCCAGTTTGCAGAAGCCAGGTATCGCCTGTCAGGAGCCACGGATCCCCGCTCAAGGCCCAACTTATGCGCACATCTATGGACTTTGAGCAGCAGCAACAGGTTCAATTCCTATTCCTTATCATGGAAGTCGTGCTTGCGAGCACCTACACTGACGGTCGTTTGTTGGTGTCTTTGCTTTATGCAGATAGTCAATGAAGAGGAGCTGGAGCTCGGCATGCCACACGGCAATCAGAGTCCGGAGATCGGGTACATGTGGCTCTTTTGTAGCTCACTTTTGGCTTTCAGGGTGCCACGTGCTACTAACACTAGTGCTCTCATCTCAACCTTGTGTTTTGAATTGTGAAGCGGACTGAGTGGCGAAAGCGTGTTGATCCCTCTCTCCAAAGCGAATCCAATAGCAGCAGCTTCGTCATCGTCGCCATCTCGACGGTCCATGCCACCGACCAAACCTTCTTTGCGATCCCCAGCGCTTCAGCACCATAGCGAGCTATTCCATTTCCCCACAATCGAGTGAAAGCATTAGCCAGGAGGTGTCAATCGCCAAGGAGCGAGAATAACAGTACTCGCCACACAGAAGATTGCTAAAAAAAACATGAGTGTGAGATATGTTCAAGGCTTTCATTTTCATTTTCCATGTTCGATGGAGTGGCTTTGTTGAGCTATTGAGCTGCTGCTTGCTGGTGGTTGTCTACTTGTGCCGACGGTAGAGCGGGTTGTCTCTTTCAGGAGCGCAGTCGTTCGGATCTTTAAGAAGCTGTGTCGTCACGTTTCCTAGTGACTGGATCGCATTTTTCTTCATCTGGATTCCAGGACAGACCTTCCCACCACAGGAACAGCTACACATAGCAACACATCAGCATTCAAGCTCAGGAGGTTAGCGACATGAGAATGGGACGTGGCAATCTTCAAATGACAGCGCATGTTCGTACCTCAAGCCATCCCAGCGCCACTGACCCACAGCCGCATTGCAGTCGCCATTCGGACAACGAATAGCCCCCGACTGGCTCTTTATTAGATCGTCCATGAACCACGACTGCGGCTCAATGAACCACTCTGCGCAGTCGAGCATCGACATCACTTTTGCGTCAGCGGCGATGAGCGCTGCGACCCGGGCATTGGTCTCACACCCTTCGTCGTCATCATCGCTAGATCGCTCTATCATTCGGAGACTGTACTCCCACGCGACAGCATTTTCTCGAAGGAAGAGAGCGTGCGGGATGCCCAGATACCCGCTCTCACCAATCTCCGTAGCACCACCAGTAGCTGCCTTTACTCGCTTCTTCTCGTCGACGGAACTCGACTCGGTGGGAGGATGCGGCTTCTTATTCTCTTTGAACATGCGCTTTGTTGCCGTAAACGCTGTCAGTGTGCGCCACAGTTTGTCCGTCCCTTTGTTGGAATTGGTGCTGGTAGTTGAAATGTTTGTGCTGCTACCACCAGTCAAACTCTTTGACCCACAATCTTCTTTCTCGGATCTTGTGTCGTGCTGCTTTGCTTTCTCTTTCTTCAGAATCTTGAGTATACTCCCACGCATCTCGATGGTGTCGTCGTTTTTTTCTGCTGCAGAAGATGCAGCCGCACCGCCGCCGCTGTTTGCTGCTCGTGACGTTGACTTTGCAGATCCGGTCGGAGAGCTCACACTTGGGCTCTGCGGTCGGAGCCGCAACTTTGCCAGCAGCGGCGTTTTCTTCTTTGCGTCGACTTCTTTCGGTGCAGGCGGAGGCTGCAAGGACACCGCCTCGATTACCGGCTTGACCGTGACCGAGATGCCAGCATTTGCTGTTGTGCTAGCGTCAACACCAATCTCTTCAGACAGCGGCTCGTCAAAACACGCGTCAACGTTATCTTGTTTCTCACGGAGCGTAGAAGAAGCACTCGACGACGAAAGCAGATCTGCGCTCGAATGGTTCAGATTGGACTCGGCGCTGTGCTGAATGATCGCGCTCGCGCAGAAGAGGTGCTCTCCGCACGACTTGCAGCCAAACATCGAGCCCATGGAGCGCAGCGCCGGGATGAACTGTGTCTTCTTCGTCGTGAACGGGAGTGAGAGGGAGAACCCACTCGGCAGGTTCCCATCGAGCATCCCACGATCGTCGCAGCACGTCACCATCGCCGCCTGGCGCTCGTGCTGCTGAGAGCGAACACTCAGCGACGGATGCGGCGGCGTTCTCGGTATCATCATCGACTGCTGGTGCTGACGGTGCTGCCGTCTTTTGCTCTGCGATGATGCCATTTCCAAGCTCCCATCGAGTCGGTGCTGCGCCAGAGCAGACAGTTTGACTTGCAGATGCAGCTGGTGCGCATCAAACACGTTGCAGTTCGCTCGTTCGAGACACTTGAGCTGGGTCTCGAAGCCAGAATTCAGCGACACCACTGGACGCAGAGCTTTCATGTGACCTGCTGCTGCCTCATAACTCAGCTTGTCCTTGACCATGAGGTACGATATCGCCACGGCTGGAGACCGCGATCGTCCGCCAGCGCTGCGAATCATTCATTGCCACGATGCACCATCACAACACGTCCATCAGTAAGTAAGCAGTGTAGTTAGTTGTCAAGGAGCAGCACTCAGTTGGACTTACCAGTGAACGAGCACGCCGCCTGCACTGACCCCCGCCTGCACAAAGACCGTTGCGATGGGGAGACAGCTGAGCAGGTTCGAGTAGTCCTTGTCGCGAATGCTGATGCTCAAGTACGTGAACTCGTCCGGGAACGTCGCGTACGTGCCCGCGAGGTTGAGGATGTGCGTGATCTTCTTCTCCTTGAGCGCGTCGACGTTGAACGCCGCGTGGATCGAGCCAACAAAGAGTCCCGGCGCCACCTCGACCGGGGTGTTGTCCTGCACGATGGACGCCTGAAGCCTGAGTCCCGGCAACTTGCCCATGTTCTTGAAGAAGATGCTGGCAGCTGGGATAGCAGATAGCGCTTCCGTGTAATGCACGAGGTCTGGGGATTCTTGGGAGGAGGCGCTTGCTTGCTTGCTGTGCTGGGGTCCTTTCGGAAAAGTGGAAGGAAGCGGGCGGGAGACGCTCGGAATACACTGCACCCGTTGGGGGGCTGGACTGCCTGCCTGCTGCGCTGACGCTCTCCCAAAATAGCTCTCACACAGGTTTCAGCACCAAACGCCGCCGCGCATTCGGAGTATCTTCTGCTGGGGCAATGTATTGCACTTAGTATCTGAAAAGCACTTGTACTGACTGGATTTTTCGACCAGGTTGAATAGTCGGTTTTGCGGCCTTCAAAGATCTTCAAGCTGGGCTTTCTCTCTGTTACCAATGTGAGCATGAATTGGAAGATGGCGAGACGAAAGAGCGGACTCATAATCAGCCAAAATGCACATGTACGCAGAAAATACACGCGTTTATAATGCAACATGCAGGTGTAAAGAACCTCAGCTTTTTGTGTGTATGTGTGTGTGTGTGTCTCTCTCTCTCTCTCTGTAGCTCGTTCGGTCTCCCTTGTCCCTGGTTCAGCAGATGAGGTGGCTCATCGTGACGTTCAGGTACGTGAGATGGTCGACCACGCTCCTGCAGCCGAACGGAGAGCAGGCGTTCGAGCACACCGGGTCTTCGCCGAATGTGGCATTGCACAGCGTGTAGCTCGACTGGAACTCGTCGTAGAATACCTAAAGTCACGATAGAGTAAGATAGTGATGTCAGCGTTAAGCACACCGTCTTCATAGCAACTAACTCTGCGGTGTTAGATTAGAGAATAGCACTCACCTCTCGCGTCGTGTGCTGAAAGCCGATCCACGTGGGCGGCAGATGCGGCACGACGTCTCGGAAGTGGGTCACGCGGAACACGTCGATGCTCGAATTGTGCAGGATGCTGCTGAAGTCCGCGTTGCCCACGCGCGGTTCGCCAAACGTGTAGAGCGCCTCCACCTTGATCTTCTCGAGGAACTCGAGCTCAAACGTGCAAATCGCAGCGACTGCTGCGCCGAGCGAGTGGCCCGTCACCATCACGGACGCATTTGGGTACGCTTCTATGAGCTTTTTTACGTCTGGGACGAGCTGCTCCGCGACTGAGCGGTACACCCAGTAGAACCCTTGGTGCACCTTCACATTCGGGTAATCGTTGTACGCGCGCTTCTTGATGAACGTCATGTTGTCGATCCAGTTTGTGACGTCCATGCTGCCTCGAAACGCAACCACAATCGCGTTGTACAGCGCGCTGTACCCAACGAGCCCCTGGAAGTTGTCTTTCGTGTCGTGCACGATCTTCACGGCGTCCATACGCGGCACGAGCGCGCACGGCCCGCAACTCCAATTTCTGACGTGCAGCTCTTGACAGTATGACACTGACGTCACGCGCGCAAGGTACAGCGCCGTGGTCTCGTTGTACACTCCTGCGGTCGCACTCGCATTCGTATCAAGTAGTTTGCCTGGCAGCACAACTTCGTAAGAAGAAACTACTGTTCTCCCACACAACAGCAACACCAAGACGATCGTTAGTATCCAGCAACGATAGGCACAGAAGGCGTATAATTATACCACCTGTTAGCTCTGCACTTTACCTGGTCGTCGGCGAATCGAAGGCGTCACGTTCTCGCTCAAAGCAGATGCACCATGCAGCCACGGGAAGACGGCGCGCATGTTGAACGCGAGCGTGGCAGGAAGCAACAGTGCGTGCGGCTCCGTTGCAGACGACGAGAGCGCTGTGAGCGTCACCACCAGCGTCACGGCACAGAGCAGCGTGGTCGCAGTCGCCATCGCGCGCGTCATGCGGAAGGAAGAGGGGGAAGAAGAAGCGCTGCGCGTGGGCTGTCGCGAAGCCATCACGAATGTGGGTCTCCTTCTGCCTGCTTCTTGACGAATGAATGATGACGCGTGGGAGTACTTCAAGTACCCTGTTAATCCAGCGGTATCAAACCGGTACGAGAAGGTATGGTACCGGTATTTTAATCTCTGGTAAATTTCGGCCGGTACGAGAAGGTTTCGTACCGGTATTTTGATCCGTTTATAAGGGTTGATATGGGCTGTGGCTTTTGCAGCAAAGAGTCGACATACGTCGACGCGTTTGCAGCTCCATGTTGTTGTTGTTCTGTCAAGTGTTGCGGCACGCTGCGGATCAGCAGCGGCAGCAATCAGAGCACTCTGGCGGCGGCAGCAGCACTGACGCCCTCCCTTCGCACATACACCGCCCCACGCTCTGTGTCGGTCTATAGCGCACATCTGCATCCACTTCGCATAAGCGCATATCGTCTATGAGTGCGTTCGTGTTTTCGCCAAAAGTTGCGGAGTCACATCGTAGCTCTCCACGCGCAGGCGGCGACGACATGGCCAGCAGCTCCAACAGCAGCAGCAACGCCAACAGCGAAGAAGACGACGAGGACGACGGTGATATAGATGGAGAGGACGAAGCCGCGTGGGCACTGGAGTTGGAGGAAGAAATCGACCGCGCAGGTACAGTGTCTGCATTACGATATGCAGCTCGCGACGTGCTCTGTGTGTTTGTTGTAATCAGAAGCATTCCCGTGGGACTAAACTGGTCTTTATTGCACGTTGTTGCTGTTGTAATTATTGTTTGTAGGCAACAAGGACGCAAGCGAGAGCAATATGGACGACTCACTACTGCTCTCACAGGAGACCATGTCGCTGCAGCTCGCAAAGAAGAGCCCTCCTGGGTACGCGAGCGAGCTGCCACAGGAAGTGCTGGTGATCATCATGAGCTTCGGACAAGTCGGGCGCGTCTGCAAGACCTGGAGCCTCGCCATGAGCACACGTGCGTATTCCTTGCTTTCCAGCCTATCTCTGGCTACGTAAAGCTCTCTGCTTATGTGTTCAATTCACTGACTGTCATGGCTTCTTTGTTCCTTGTATGCTCAACAGTGGCGCGTCGGAAATTCTCCACGCGGCTGGGCGAGATCCTGCTGCCGTACACGCCCAGTGCGCCGCTTGTGGCTCAAGAAATCGAGTCCGAGCTCTTTGAAGTCCACGGCCAGACGTACGTGCTACTCTTTGTTGTGAAGCTCTTCGTGCTCATTCTGTAGCTCTGCGTTGGATAATGATACTAACTCTGAACAATGCGCATTTGTTTGCTCTCCAAAAACCAACCACTACAGCTTCGCGCTACCAAAGTCCTACGGTCAGAAAGCCCGCCAGCTTCTATTTAATTTGAAAGACACACGCAACGCCGCGCTGCGCGAGCGACTGCTATCGGGCGAGCTGCGCGCGCACGCGCTCGTGCGCATGAGCGCCGCCGACATGGCGAACCCGCAACTGGTGCGGCAGCGCAAAGAGTGGATCAAGAAGCGTACGCACGAAGTGATGCGCGACTCGCGCGAGCTCGACGGCTTCATGGAGTGCGACCTCTTCGAGTGCCGCAGCTGTGGGAGCGCGCGCACGCGGTATCGCCAGTACCGGCGCAAGGCGATCGTGGACCGCACGCGGATCATCGTGCTCTGCCTCTCGTGTCCATACACCTGGGAATTGTAACCTGCTGCAAACAAACATCAATGAATGAAATGAAGCCAAAGCCAAAGAATGAGTGAATTTGGTGATGCTGGACTTGTGCTTTCCGATATAGAGGCTTCTTCCCATTTACAAAATTGTCAGATTCCCAACAGAGCTTATGCAATGCGAGACAACTCAAAAGTGCTTTGCTTGCCCAAGCAACTGCAGTGGACGCATATAAATTAGTTTAAACTTTGCACCAGCAGTGCGCGATGGATGATCAGAGTTCGACACACTCTCTCTGCTTCTACTTCTTCTCTGCCGGTGTTTCTTTTTTCTCTTTCTCGCTTGCCTCACACAGTAGATGCCCTTGACAATACAACTTCATTCCACACACTTTCACTTCACTTGAGCAAACTTGACAACAAAAGCTTTGGCAGTTTGGATCTAAACACCAAACTCCTCACTCTCCGTCGCTCGAGTACCCGTCGTCATCGTCGTCGTCATCGGAGCTCGCGTGCGAGTCGTTGTCTCGATTGTCAAAAGTGCGGCCGTCACGCATCTGTTGGAGACGGCGCACGCGCTCCTGGTACACCGCCGTGGCGATCATGCGCTTCGCGTCTGCATTGTCCACGCTGTTGTCACTGTACGAGATCTGTGACAGCTTGGGGCACACGAGCTTCCCGATGCTGCGGCCGAGCATCTCCATACTCGCGATCGTGAGGTAGTTCATCTCGATGCCGAGGAAGCGCAGGTTGCGCAGCTGCCCGCTCTCCATCGCGTACAGAATGTGGTGAAAACTCGAATCCGTGATCGTGTTCCCGCCAAAGCACAGCTCCACGAGATGTGGCGCGCAGCCATCAGCAAGCGCGTGGCACACACTGCGAATGCCGTCTTCGCCGATAAAGTTGCGCCGAAGGTCGAGACGCGTGAGCTTCGGACACACGCGCGAGCGGAGCATCTGCGCCACTTTTTGCGCGCCATAGTCGCCAAAGCTGTTCCCAGGAAGACAGAGCTCTTCGAGCTGCGGACAGCACTCCATCATCAGTGTGTTCAGCAGCACGTCCGCCTCGCCATCGGCTTCCTCGTTCGTGAACAAACACGTGATCCCCAACCGCGTGAGGCGCGGAAACGTGTTGATGCGCAGCTGCTGCGCCAACGCCAGCACGATCTGCTCGTGGTCGTCGTGCGTCACCACGAAGCGCTGCGGACAGTCGACCGCTCGCATCGATAGTTTCCCGAAAGTCATGCCCGACGACAACGCCACGATCTCCAGATGCTTCAAGTTGACACACTCGCGAAGGATGCACGCGTCGCCGAATCGCGTCGCGAGCGCAATCTGGACAGCATTGCAGCTCAGCTGCAGAGAGTTCACGAATAGAGGTGCCAGCTCACGCGCCGCGCGACTGACACCTCGGCAACGCATGATCTCCTTGCCATCCACGTAGCTCCACACGATGCTGCTCAGCTCTTCGTAGCCTCGAAACAGGAAAATGCCGAGATCCACCGATCGCCGAATCCGTTTGACGAGCCGCGCGGCGGGCTTCTCTTCTAGCACCGGCGCGCCAGGGCTCATTGTTGTGCGTTGCATCTCGTCGGCGCTGCGCTTGTGCATCAGGTAACCGATGCCAGGAAGTGGTCGACCGATTCCTCCGAGTGGTGATACAGCGTCAGCGCTTGCAGGAGATGCCACCGGTACCAACGGCACTGCATACTCTGCAGCAGGATACACTGGGGTCGCAGGAGTGCTTGAAACAGAAGGAGCGCACGTTGACGGACCTCGCGATCGTCGAAGATGCGCATGACTTCCTCCAGCCGCAGCACCAGTAGCGGCAACGGTTGACGCAATTGTAGTTGTGGTCGCCGCGCCAGCCATCGGAGTTCTCTTTCCGGGCGTGCTTCCCACACTCTGGTCTACGTTCTGTTGTCGGATCTTCTTGTTCACAATGCTCGCGGTCAGCGCTTGAACGCGCCGAGAGAGACTGTCCATGTTACTGTACTCCATCAGCGACGCCGAGTTCATGAAGATCAGCACCTCCAGTTTACGCGCCAGCGCCCATGTCTTTGCGAGTGCTGCCGCGCTCAAATCAGCTCCGCCGCCACCAGGAGCACTAGCAGCGCTCGCGCCTCCATTACTGCCATCCACCAACTGCGCGTTCCGCTTGAGCAACTGGCCGATGCGGCCGAGGATGTTGCGTCGCTGGATCATGTGCTCGCGTCGCTGCCAGGTCAGCGGCTTCGGTAGGCTCACGGCGCCAAAGAGTGCGTTGTTCGGGTGGATCCCTGGCGGCGGCAAGAACTGGCGCGCGCCCTCTTCGTCATTCCCATTATTGTTGTTGTTGTTGTTGTTGTTGTTCGCCGCCTCCATCGCGTCCACGTCTGGATATCGCGCCACCTGCGTCGCCATCCTGCTGTGTCTTCTTGTGTTCACGTCCTTAAGCCGCCGCGAGATCTCTCTGTGTATGTGTATGTCTTGCGCCTCAGCTTCCGCTCGCTTTCTCAACTGGATCGCCTCGCCAGTTACGCGCTTCAAGCAGCCCAATCCAATTCTGCTTCTGCTCGCTCCCCTCGACCTGCAAGATTAGAAGAGCTCTCAGCTCTCTCGCTCGCACAGCGCCGCTTCCTCGTCAATGGCTCTCGTGAAGAGCGCTCTTCCTCAGCCGCTGCGCTTGGAGCCTCGTGAGGGCTCGTGGCGCAGGCTGCGTATTTATGCTCGTGCGACTGCCCTTTTTCTGCCCAAATGGGCAGCGAACTCGAGCTTGGTGCGGTTGCACGTCATCCCGCCTCAACGGCGCTAAAATCGGGCAAAAACCTTGAGAATGGGCGAGGTTTTAACGAGGTGACAAAGGTGAAACCTCGAGGTTTTGACGCAAGAAGAAAACGAGGTGGAAAGAAAAAGTGACAGAAAACAGGAGAGGCGACGTGCTCGCGAGTGTGGAGTGAAGCCGCCTATCGTATCCAGCCTAATTACTGGACCCTCTGCGACGTTTGAAAGAGCAACAGCTCCCAGTCCCAAGATTGCATTGAACGTCCTCCGATGTCATGCTTCCGAGTTATATACTGCGATGCCATCTCCTAAGAGCAAAGCTCGCGCAGTAAGCAGGGATGGCAGCAAGTCATTTGAAACTCTGTCTATCGCTATTGTGTGTTGCTGGGATTTTCCAGTTCCATTAGGCTACTGTGTGTGTGTGTGGCGCCGTTCCATACATGGAGAACGTGACAACATTAAAGCAGCTACACAGAATGCGCTCGCCATATTTGTGTTGTAGTCCTGGTCACCATCTCGCCAACGTACCCGCCATAATCAGTCAGCGCTTCTTGCAACGTGTCTTTTGCCGCACTCGTGCGTGTTGCAAGTTGCCGTGCCATTTAGAGCCGCCATCCAAGAGACCATATTGTGTGTCAGCAAATCAAAACAGTGGAGATTGACTGAACCGGTATCCGTTGTGTTAATAGTGTCCCCAAGAGTTTTCCATGTTTTGTTCTGTTACCAAGAGTCACTCACTCCTCAGATGTAGAACAACATGCATTTCATAATAATATGCAATTACAAAGTCATTCCGGCTGCTTCGAATCCAGCGAAAAACTCAGCACCATTTTGCCTGGTGATTCTTATGACGTTCGTTCTCTGGTGACATTCACTCCTTCAGGTCGATCGCCTTGTGTGAGTATACTGACGAGTAGGTACCGCCACGGAATGATTGTAGCTCGCATCCAAGCAGCTCCAAGCTCGGGGCTTCAGATCGAATACGAATACGCCAAGCAAGTGTGGTGGTGGATCGCCTGAACAAGGGAAGTGGACTCAACAAACCACCACCATTTCATTATCCCTCTGCGTCCATTCCCCAACCAGCAGCGCCGCTCTCAAGACACACACACTCACACTCACACCTTCTCTCTCTGTCCATGGGCAACGAGATCTCGACCATCGGCGGCAGCGTCGCGGTGCTCGCGGGCGTGACGTTCGGCCAGGTCGAGGACTTCAACAACGCCGTGGTGGACTCGGCCGTGTACTTGGCCGAGCACACCGTTGCAACGGCCGGGGTCAGCGGGGTCACGTTCAGCCAGATCAAGGAGCTCAACGACGCGGTGGTGCACTGCGCGAAACACACGGCCAAGGCGAGCGAGCGCGCTGGCGCCGAGCTCTTGGTTGTCGCGGACGGCTTGACCGACAGCATCCCTGTGGTCGACCACGTGAAAGGCGGCATCTGCTACGCGGTTGGCAATCACGAGCGAGGCGAGCGAGCGATGAAGAGCTCTTCGCGCACTGTGGGCGTGATTGGCGGCGGCGTCGGCGACTTCCTCGTCGGCGGTCCCATCGGCGCAGTCGCTGGCGGCGTCGCCGATGGAGCCGCGATGGACGGCATCATCACGGGTGCCGAGCTCGTGATCCACGACAAATTCAAGCCGTATGGCCAGATCGCGAATTGGAACCAAGTCGCGAACGCCAAGAACGTGGACGAGCGCATTGGCGGCATCATCGGCGGAGTCATAATGCCAGTCTTTGATGGGATGGTGGGTCTCGCCGCTGGCAAGGCAGTCGCGAAGGCGCGCCAGCGAGCTGGCATTACAAAGCTCGACAAGACAAACAAGGGCAAACTGGAGCTACCGGTTGGTAAAGTCCGCAAGCTCAAGAAGCGTATTGCCAAACGCCAAGCGCAGGGCATCAATAACAAGGTGGTACCGGACGAAGCGGCGGACGTGAACGCGCTGTACGATGGCGCTAAAATCCCCGACGAAGCGCTCGCGGATCAAAATGACGTGGTCTACCGAGGCGACAAGAGGTTCCTGGACCCCGAGGCTCGAGAGCAGATGTTCCGAGAAGGCGTGCTTCCCAACGGCGACGTAGAGCTTGCACGACGCCTTACCGCATGTCCAAGCCGAGTTCCGTGCCAACTTTGTCTCGACCTCACCGGACGTCGCGATTGAGCGGGACTTTGGCTTTGCGAGCAACGGCAGAGACTGGGCGTTCGCAGAGGTGGCCGGGCGAAACGGCGTGTGCATCAACATCGCGGCCGAGTTTCTCAACAGAGTCGCCCGATTCGCTGGACAGAACGAGTACTCGATCTTCGGCGGCATCAAACCGCAAGATATCAGGGCATCTACGAGTTCGCGAGGGGGAAGTTCACGTACCACCCAAACCCCAACTTCGTGCCGCCGGTGCCAGGCTTTGGCGCTGGTCAACTCGCCGCCGGAGGAGCGTGTGTGCTCGTCATGACGAGCAAGGCGCTGCACGCAGCGTCGGAAGAGTCGGAGTGCAAAGTGTGAGTGAGTGAGCATGATTGCAACTGCTTTCTGTTCTCTGTTGGTAATACATTCAAGCACCCACAACTAAATTTAGTGTGGCGATTGGCAATTGTTGGTGAGAAACCTGTCGGTAAAGAGGCCAGCCAAGAAAAAGTCGACTCGGAGGTGGAAGATAATCCTTCGAGGAGCTCTCTCTCTCGCCTCGTGGCACATTCTCAAACAGATGGGCTTGGTGTTTTGGCGATGAGTCTCCTGCGTCTGTCAAAAGCTCCACATGCCACGCCACTGCGATTCATGGTGAGACTCCTCGGGAAGTGCATTCGCCTCGACGCAGCAACTTGAGGAATGCCTGGCTGTGGTGATGGTGCTTGGCCACCTCCGCGATAAACACCACTGGTGATGAAAAAATTTCGTGCTGCTGCTTGGTGACGATCTGATATCCTTGGAGTTTCCGGGTCGCCATAGCGACTGCTGCCGAGGAAGGAGTTGTTTGCTGGCGGCGGCCGATTTGTCGGTTCTCTGGTCCGGGAGATTCTGGGGATCTGGAAGGCGGGCTGGAAGACCGTGCGTGCAGATCCACATACATTTTCGTATAGAGAACTGCGCGCTGGGAATTGGGAAGACCTTGACGCGACGCGACGAGACGATACCCGTACTGGCCCTGCTTGTGCTTCTGTCACTACCCATGCAGTCGCCGCTTGTGCTGTTGCCATCGCTTTCGCTTGTTGTTTGCCGTTTTCTCCTCTTCAGCCTTCGCTCGTTTTTCTTCTTTAGCTGTCTCCGCCGCTTTTTTCTTCTGTTCTTTTAGGTTTTCCTGGCACTGGTTGCACATGGGCGGATGCAATCGCTCCAAGAACGGTTCTGTGACGTCTTGATAGCCCCGGGATCTGCTGTACCACATCGAATCAAAATCCAACAGGAGCAGATCATGCAGCTCCTGGTCATACTCGATAAAGCAGTGGCCCTGAGATACTAATGCATGATCTGTTCAATTGACAGATCCATGCGCCACCTTGCACGTATCAAACACAGCATATTTCGAATGCATCATAAACGTCTCTCTCTCACTTACCTTTACCGGGATCTTGGCCTTGAGTAGCTCGTAGATCTGGCTTCCGGGAGACTTGAGC
>JAASFI010000721.1:0-19033 GCA_023333705.1 Globisporangium viniferum | reverse complement strand
GAGCACTACGAAACTCCGATCTCTGAACGGCGAGTCGCTTGTCCCAAGCACTTGGTACACGCCGGGCAATAGATCTTGACCAAAGTACAAGTGCGAGCGGGTGACGACGCTCAACAATATGATCCCGAGGGCTTGGCCGAAGATGAGGATCGTGAAGAACCCCCAGAGCAGCCAGCTGTAGACGAGGTTGAGAACTTGGAGAAGCGAGACGGAGTGCTTTGGCTTGGGTCCATAAGCCTTCCGCTGCTGTGGTGACACAAGCGAGAGGCGGCGGAAGTCTTGGTCAGTCGCTCGCGCTGGTGCTATTGCAACACGCATCCTCAATGAGAACGCTCTCACGAGTGTGGAAAACGAAATGTGTTAGCACGGCGACACCGCAGGTCAGTTTCAACAACTGCACTCCACAAATACGACACACGTGTATTTTGAGGAGAATGAAAAAAACAAGAAGCTATCAGGTGGTTATGGTGAGTCAGATCAGCGTACGACTCAAATCTCCAACATGGTGCGTTATGCTTATCTTTCCGAATGAGCAGCGTTGGTCGGGTGAGCCACTTCGCTTCGGAGTTGGTAGTGGAACCCGACTTCTTGAGCTTCTCCCCTCTAAAGAAAGAGCCAACGTGTGAAGGGAAGTCGCTAACCCGCTTGAACGGACGATCGGAGAACGCTGGGAGGCAGGTTTGGAATGCAACGCAGTGATTCAGTACTACTGTACTCTAATACTTTTGTCAGTCTCCTGAGACTGGCCGATCAACGCTCGCCCCTGCTCAAACATCCACCGTTTGTTATCCAAGGCGCGATTGTCACAATCCGTAAGAGAATGGGTACAGACACTACTGCAGGGCACAGAGGGAGGCACGACCATCGTTTAATCAGTAAAGGTGCCACAAATCATCCCGAGATCCCCCAACGAAGACAGCAGAAAACTTCATGGGGTGAAGAAGAACGCAGAGACTTGCCGTTCTTTCACGATTTCGGGTGAAGAGCGGCCAGACGGCCAGACGGCAAGTGCGGGAGATGCCCTCTTGTTTCTTTCATTTCCGCGCGCACTCAACACAACCAACAAGATGGCTAAAGGAAAGCAGCAGAGCTCGCGCACAGCGAGAGCTTCTTCGCGCATCGTTTGCTTGAATCTTAACTAGCATACGCAAACACGACCACAAAGTCGCGAAAGTCTTTGGCGTAGTAACACTCGCAGAGCGATCTTATCGCCGCATGGACTTGGAACGAGCAAAGAGGAAAGTGACCTGATGGGATGCAAGTTTGTCTTGCGTATCGTTTACACTCACCCCTAACCACACGAAGAATGGATACACTTTTGATGGGGGTGATGGATACAGTGGGTTGACTTTTTTTTCCGAGGGGTCCGAAAACCACGTCTTAAATCAGTACATTGCCCCGCACTTCAGTACATTTTTGTCCACGAGACAAGATGATGACATTGCGCTGAATGGCGCTCTCTGTTTAGTGAGCGACTGACACGATAGACACGTCCCCACAGATCACGAGAGCTCTGCCAGGTGCTGTTGTGTCCGCTTACCGTTACTGTATGTGGATGCCCCGTCGGGCCACGGACAGGAGTCATCTTGACTACTGTTTCTTCAAGCGTGTACTGCTTCAAATTAATTATTCCCAACTAGATTCTCTTCGTTTTTCTTTCTTCCACGCACGTGATCACAAAAGATCGTGGCTGGCTGGCTGGCTTGACTGTGAGCTGCCTGGTGCTGTTCAGCGGGGAGGCGCCTCATTCGTGGAAGCGCGCTCAAGGCCACAGACCAAGTGCCAGGCAGCCTCTGCTCTCGCTCGCCATAAGGTTTGGCGCAGTGTTGTGGAACACACTCCTCATTGTAATTCTATCATGGAGGCACGCGCAGCAGCGCTGGGAGCGATGGAGCTTGACGCCGCTGTCGACATGTTCCGCGCACTCCTGAGCCCTCATGAGGCCCTAGACAAAGACGAAGCCCGAGAGATCACCTCCACGCTCCTCGAAGGGTGTGCCCAGGGCTACTTGATCGAGAACAAGCGCGACGTCCTGGTGGGTGCTCTCATATTGCTGGAGCACAAGACGCAAGACGACAACGACTTTGCGACGCTGCTGCTGCGACTCGTTTGCGCACTCCAGCAGCGCATGCGGTGGGCGACGAGTGCCTCCTACGAGGTCGCGAAGGTGTTCGTGAAGCTGCTTACACGACCAAGCATCCGTGGGACTTCGGTCGAGCTCGCGGTTCAATTTGTGCGCGAGGTCGTGAAGGAAATTCCCGCACTGGAGCCAGCGATCCAGCTCGCGTTTGCAGAATGTGTGGCGATGACTCCATGCAGAATCTCGATCTGGGGGTGGCGACGGCTCAAAGTGTGGGAGCTCGGCGCCGACCTGCCGAACGCCTGTGCGATCCTTCGCTACGGCTCCGCGCGAGAGCAGCTGGTCATTCTCAAGTGCCTCTTCGCGAGCTCGCAAGTCACTCAAGAGAGCTTCATGGTGTCCCATGACGGCACGGAGCTGACGCTGGTTGTCTGCCAAAGATCCAGCCCAGCGGTGAAGGAGCTCGCGCTGGAGTTTGTGAAAGACGTGGCGACTTACATCCCGGCCTGCCGCGCGCACATGCTCAACCTTTGGGCGACAGACGCCACCAGGTTTGAGCATCTCGACTCGGGTATCTTTCTGCAAGCGTTCGTTCTCGAAGAAATCACTTGGTCGTCAGCGAGTTCGCCACCTGAGGGCAAACTGGACAATGGTGATACGTTCGAAGCACACGCACTCGATTGGGGCCAAGAGCTCGTGATCGACGAAGGGGGTGAGTCAGCGTCTCAGCCATCTGCCGACTATCCGTTACCTGCAATAGTGGACACTGGCGGCAATCTTAAAGTGCCCTGGAACCTGGAAGGTGGTGGGTCGGCTGTTTCGCCGTCCGTCGGCAACCTGCTACTTACAGCGCTATGCACTGGCAGCGAAAGTGAGATCCTGCTGGAGTTGGACCGGTTAGTTAAATGGGATGAGGGGCTCCTAGTGTACCTGTGTACGTCCCTGGACCTCCTGGAAGTCTTCGCGACGCGCTTAAGCCGACCCGACACCAGCTTTCGAGTCAAGTCGCGTCTTTGGAACATACTGCTCGGTCTACTCAACTGGAACCTCCAAGCGACGCCACATCTAGTGGTTGGCATTCAAGCGGTGGTGACGACGGCGTTAGATGCGCTGGCGACAAGCGGTACCACAGAGGCTGAAATTTTCCAGATATCCGCACTGCAGGTTCTGCGATCTCCACTGCTGAGCTCTGAGGAGAACCGCAAGGCGGTCGTCGAGTTGGGAGCGATCCCGATTCTCGTGAAGCTCCTCGCCGAGCAAGAAACCGAGACGCCGAGGGGACGAGAACTGATTGTGGCGCTGCGGGAGTTTGCTGTGGGGCCACATCTAAGACGGGCGCACGAGATCGACCAGGTCGTGGCGAGCCTGTGTGATCAGCAGAGCTCAAGTTCACGAGAAGACCCTGAGGTGGCGGTACACTACTATCACAACCTGATCTTGCTGTACCACGACATCCCTGGCGTGCGCCTTGGTCGATTAGAGGGTATTGACAAGGTCATCAGCGCTGCGGCGATCATGGAGCTGCTCCGCAACGTCCGCGACCTGGAGAAAATGCTCGTGATCAGGTACTTCCACAACGAGCTGGAGCTCCACGTCTCGGATCCGCTTTACGGCATCAGCGGTCGTCCCGAGCTGAGCGCTGTCGTGGATGTTCTCTGCGAGAAGCTGGAAGACGTGATGATTGTCGCGATCAAGGGGCCGGCGGAAGCCAAGAAAGTAGCGCGTCGAATCCTCACAGCAGTAGCGACAAGTAATCGAGCGAGTCGCGAGAAGCTACGCACCTATCAGAGGTTGTATCGACCGGACCCTGCGCTCGTGCTTTGGGAACTTCTCGTTGAGGACTGCGACGAAGACATGCACCAACCAGAGAATGAGAAGCAGCAAGAACAAGAAGACGAGGACGAGTACCAGTACAGCGACTATGACGAAGAGGAACGAGGGATAGGACACACGTCAACTGCTGAGGAGTGCGACGTCGACCAAGAAGACTTTGGACGGCAAGACAGTGAGTGTGGTGTCTACCAAATGGATGGCAACGGCAGCATTCGTGAGAAGCTAGCCGCTGTGAGCTTGGCGGACGATTGGGAAGTGTTGTAAGGCTCCTTTTCAACAGCGATCTAGAAATGGGGGAATCTGGTTTCGATACATGGAGATCTCCGTCCAACCTTGTGTGCACACCACACTTTCTTCGGTGGCTCGGTATGCTGCTTGTATGTCGTTTGAGTACTTTTCTTCAACATCTATTAACCTAATTAAGTACATTCATATCAGGGACTTAAAATTCCCCTAATTCAGTGCAGCATTTTGTTTTTCAAGTGAGACTAACTAAAATCAATATACAATTGAACCCGACTCCAAACAGTAACCCAGCGGGTTTAGCCCAAAAATCTCCAAATTTACTGTTGTACTGATTTGCGAGAAGTAACGGAATGTCCACAACATTCGAGCCAAACTTGCACCCACAATCATAATGGGTACATTTCTAATCTCGCATTTCAAAATGACAACTAATGTCAGTCGTCACAACCCGAAATGAACGCCACAGCGATGGCGAAAGCTGCGGCAGCAACGACAGCGCTCCAGACGCAAGCGCCAGTGCGCACGCTGCGTCGCGACAACTTCCGCGTCGTCGAGATCCCTCAGGAGCTGGACGACGAGCGGCTGCTGCTGCTGTCCACGGCGCTGGCTCGCGCGGGCTGGCGCTTCAGCAGCGCTCCCGCGCAAGTGTATCGCCAGATCTTCAAGCGCGAAAGCGGACTGAAGCCCCTTTGTGCGGTCATCTACCAGGATCCGGTGACGCTCACTCTGTACCAAGGCCAGTTTGCGGAAGTGCAGGGCGATGCGAGGGCGGCAAGCCCCAGCGCCGCGTTTGGGAAGTACAACGTGTTTGTCCAATGCGCAGACGCGACGCACAAGGTGTGTCCCAGGACCGCGCGCGTGATCCTCGAGAGCTACGGGAAAGTGGGCGTGCGCCGCCTGAAGCCACAGCAAGACGATATCTTTGCGCGGCTGGCGCCACCGACGGCAGAGAAGCAATCGGTCGAGAGTCTGCTCGCAGCGAACATGAAGCGCTTTGTCAAGGGCCGCGTGTTCATCGAGACGCACTCGACCGAGCTGGTCTTTGGTGATTACTCGGCCGTCGAGTACTCGAAGGACCACCTCGCTGTCGACGCGAGCGAAGTGATTGTTTGCCGCAAAGCTTCGGAAAGGGAGTTCTACTTTGGAGAGGACGCCAAGCTGCTCATTGGCAGCTACGCGAGCCCGCAGATGATGAACGAGCTGGGCTATTCCGTGTTCCTGATGGCGCAAACCCCGGACCTCCTCGTGGGCGTGGGTTCGAGCGTGCTCTACACGAAAGAGTACGGTGGCGACGGACAGGGAGACGACGCGTACATGCAGAGGGTGGAGCATGCGAACGGACGGTTTGAGTTCTGCGAACACAGCGGCCCGAGTGTCGGCGCCGCCCTGCGTCGCAACGACATCCACTACGCGGCGTTGCACGGCGTGTTCGTGCGTTGCATTGCAGACCAAGTGGCCCTCAGCAGCACTGCCGACCCAACTCGAAAGGCTTATGCAGTGGCTGTGGACAACTCAAGCAGTACCGAAGACAGAAACGTGGTCTGGACGGGCAAAGCGCTCGAGTACTTTGCCAGATTCCCGTCGTTTCGATCGAAGTACGATCTCTTCGTGCAGTGCGAGAGCGTGCACCAAGTGCTTCAACGAGGTGCGCGTCTCATGGTGGATCTGCAAGTGATCCAGGAACTCCCTGGACCAGGACGCGAGTTCCCCGTTGCGCTGTTGCGTCTTTATCCGACGCGCCAGGAGATGAACAAGGCTGCGATCAAAGACCTGGGCTATGAAGACACGCAAGAGAACATCACCGGCGGCTTCAGACGCGGATGGTACCGCGATGGACGCTACTGGCGCGTCGTGGGCGACCACCCAGGTGCGTGGATCTCAGGAGGCACTCTTGGTAAACCCTTTGGCCACAACATCCGACTCGATGACGATCTGGGGCGTGAAAACACGCGGATCCTGGTCGACATCCCAGGCTACGGGGTCTGCTACTGCCGCGGAGTGGGGGATGACCGACACAATCCATCGATGGCGTGCGTGCTCTTTGGTCCGCCACAGAGTGGGCTCGGCATTGCGCAAAACCTCGCGTTTCTCACGTACCTGGGCCGCTGGGAAGACGTCTTTCAGTGAGGTTGGTGGAGAGAGGACTCACAAAGAGGTCGCACTTGGGAATCTCAAGTCTTCTTTGCATTTTATATTGTTACTACCTTTTTTTAAATTTACTGACGTGTAACTTGTGACGAAATGAGCGCGCTCAGATGGAGGACTGTGAATATACTCTTCGCCGTGCTAATTATTGGGCGAGTGAGGCTTTGCTGCTGGCTGCTGGCTAATGGATGTTGCTGTTCTTCTTGAGAATGTGCTCGATCGGATTCGTCGCCGGCGCGTCCGCGTCTTTGTTGAGGAACGCCATGAGGTCGTGCAGCATGGTCTCTTCGGGGGACGAGCCCTCGCTCAGCCCGCCGTACTCCTCGGGGATGTTCTCGAGCGGGATGCGCTCCTTGAGCGCCTCCAGGATGTTCTTCTTGCCGCGCACCATCACCACTTTCTCGCGCGTCACCTCGTCGATCATGTTCTTCACCACGTTCCAGACCGCATTAAACCACGACGGGATGTTGATCACGAAAATGTACGCGCACCGCTCCGGGTAGTGTTTGCCCGAGACCGCCGCCGCTTTCTTCACGTACTCGACCGCTTCGCCGCGGAAATCCGTGATGCCGATGCCCTCGACGTCGATGACCGAGATGCACTTCTTGTTGTCGTCCGCCTCGATCACTTGCCAGAGGAACTCGGTCACCATCATGTAGTTGTGCATGAGATCGTCCAGGTTCAGTCCCGCACCTTTGAGCGCCTTCAGGTTGATCTTGCCCGGCTTTTCGTAGTACACGGGCTCGCCGTTCTTACCGCACTTGTGGTAGTAGTGCGGGTAGTTCTCCTTGATCGTCTTGAACGCCGGGCTCGGCTGCGACAGGATCTCGCTCAGCTGCTCGTCGCGGCGCCACGCCAGTGTCTCCTTGTACCGCGCGAGCGCCTTCACTTCGTCGCCTTTCTCGGCGAGCACAAAGCGCTTCGGCACGGTTGCCACCGTCAGCTCAGTGGTCGTCGTCGCAGCCACTGATGCCACGCCGTTCACAGCAGCAGCAGCATCTGGGGTGCTACTCGCGTACCCGTTGGTGATAGCGGACACTGGAATACCACTCGCAGAAGAAGAAGCAGCGACCGAGGCGCCTGTAGACGAAGATGAAAGCGTGAAGCGGTACTCCATCACGATCAACTTGAGCGTCGCGTTCGTCGGCGACTGTTCCTCCTCGCGACGGTTCTGCTCCACGCTCGGCGGCTCGAAGAAAGACGAGAACGGGTGGTCCACCTTCACAGCAACGTAGAATGCAGGAAACGCGACCAGCACCAGCACCACGAACTCGCGCTTGAGCCCGTCCTCCATCAAACTCAGCGAGCTCCAGAGGAAATGCGTCAGGATCGCATACAGCAGCGCAAACACAGGTACCGGCACCATGCGCAGGACGTCCACGAGCTTGTAAAACAGCGACAGCTTGGGGATGTTTGTGAACGCCGCTGCGCTACTACTGCCACTACTGTTACTGCCATTGCCGTGCGATCCGGAAGGCTCAGCAGCGCAGGCGGCGATTTTGCCCATCGCTTTCCGTGGCGCCACGCCGATCAGCTTCAGCACGAGCTCCCCTGGTCCACTGCGCAATGGCAATACGAAAATCGACTCTTTCTCCTGCGACGTGGCTTCGTCATAGTCTGCGACCGCGTGCGCGAGCAGCTTCTCCTGCAGCAGAAGACCGGGCAATACCGCCGTTGCCTGGTTCGAGAGCTTGAAGACGATCTCCGCCTGCTGGATGGCACTGCTGGTGCCGCTCTTTAATCGCGCTTTGTCGATACTGTTCTCCAGCAGCGCGAGCGGGAGCGCGATCTTCTGGCCGTAGTTGTATGACGTGATGATCTTGTTCATCATCGAGATTTGCTCCACGCGGGGCTTCGCGGGGCAGATCGTGAACTTGAGCTCATGGCCTTTCCCGTCGCAGCAAATGTATCCACCGGCGATGCGACTCGTGGGCTTTTTGAAGTTGCTCAGGCGCTTGTTGAACATCTGCGAGTGGCGATTGGACTCCACGACGGTGATCACGACATTGTGGTCGCCGTAGCGCAGCGGCCCTTGCGATTCGCCTCCCTGCCCAGACAAAGCGCTTGAAGACGCAGTGGACTGCGGGTTCGATCCGACGTTACTCGCTGATGATACGCTCGAAGTCGACGCATTCGACACGTTCGAGGACGACGCAGAGAGCAGCACCGCAGGCGCCGACGCCGTCTTGCCGTCCGCCTTCTCCTTCGCTGCCGCTGCACTGTCGGTTGTCGCTGGCAATTTGCGGAACGACACAAACATCTCGCCCGGGATGTTACGCGGACGCGGCCCCACGTAGCCCGTGATGCCGCCGGTCTTGTTGTTCCAGACCATGCCGTGCTGGTTCACGAGCACGACCGGGTAGCCGAACTCGACGACCTCGCCGATGTTGCGCTGGTCCGACGGGTCGAGCACGAGGTACTCGTCTTCATTGAACAGGTGGTCGAGCTTCTCGCCGAGCGGCGGCACGCAGCTCAGGATGCCGTGCCGTCCATTCTTCTCGTAGTAGCCGATGCCCAGCAGCTCGCCCGCATTCGCATTCGCATTCGCGCTGGTGCTGCTTGAAGCGTACGCGGACGCGGCCGCCAGACGGATCTTGTGGCCGTAGCGCACGCAGAGCACGTCGTCCGACATGGCGCGCGGAACGGAGAAGAGGGATGTGGCGAATGCGCCGCTGTCGCTCAGTCACCTGCACGTCCAGCAGACGTCCACAGAGAGAGAGAGAGAGAGAGAGAGAGCGCCACGCGTTGGTTGACGCACGCTTCCTTCCCTTGGGCGTAGCTCTCGGCTTGGGTTGGTTTCCGCACTGAACCAATTTTCGAACGACATAGAGAGCAAGCAAGTAAGAAGGGGGAAATAAGAAAGGAATGTTGGATTGGTGGAAATAAAGTATTATGATTTGTTATATCCAATGGTAGATAGTCTGATGGAAAAGAGAAGATACTATTGGCTGAAAATGGGAATGTTAAATTAGTTGAATCCAGAGGCGGATCTTTTCGTGTGTTGTGCGGACGTTTTATTTCCTAATGCTGCGCGCTGACGACGAAAAGCAACCCTCCCACTCTCGCGCTCGCTCTCTTTGTCTGCACCGGCATGTTGTGCGGCTCGTAAACATGCTCCTCTAGATAAAACCATTTGAAAATACACAATCACCACCGCCAGAGAAATTCTTGAGGGTGTTGCCTAGCTGTCGTTGTGCTCTCGCAATTTTCAGTCTTCCAACCAGCTCTCCAGACTCGTTTACAAGCACCACACAAATCTTTTTATTTCGGGTAATAGCTATCAATCGGAATTGTTACAGGAGGGTTTTGGTTGTCTGTCAAAATTCGGTAATCCTCTTCAAAACGTGGAAAGTGGCATAAATACCTTTTATAATGACTTGTGGGTGGGTGGGTGGGTTCAAAAAATAAGCATTCACCGTTGTTGTTGACACGTTGAAAAGTGTCCGCCTTGATCCCAAGATGGCCAGCCTCCCTCCCCGCTGGAGCTGCTCTCGGTGCCTCGCTGTATCTGCGTGGCTGAGTAAGTGAACTGGTCTCCGTACACGAGTGCACCAAGCTTCCATTTGCGCATCGGGATCAAACCCGCAGAGCTCGCGCACAATGCACTCGGGGGGGCGGGCGGGCGGGGAACTTCACTCCTCACGCACTCGCTCTCTCTTGGAACTTCGTGTTTCCAGCTGGAATGCGACGATTACCAAATGAACTTCAGAGAGCTCAGGAACTCGGGGATCCGTCAAAAGGGATGATCCCGATCTTCTTGAGCAGCGCGGCGGTCGCTGGCGATGCTGGTCATTGGAGCACATGATGATGGTGACAATGTCAAAATGGGTCTTAGACTCGATTTTCTGGCAGATCACAACGCAAGGATGCATGCAAATTAGACAGAGAAAGATACAAGCGTAGCATACCTGGGACCGGAACTTGGAAGGGCGACTCCATGTTGACATCCAAATCCGCTGAGGTCGCTGATCGTTTGTGTTGTCTCGTTGGAGTTCCTGCAGAGTCAGCCATCGCGTAATCCTCAGACATCGGAGCAGATGATCTCCAATCTCGGTTCGGCCGAAGTATCAGCTCTTGCTTCTCGATCTGTTCATCCAGAGAAACAACATTCGAATAAGATGCTTGCCATACCCAGTTGGCAGGCCAGCAGTGTCCACTTCATACCTCGAATTCTAGGCGATCTTGGTCCAGTTTCATCGCTTGCTCTCGCAAAAGCTGTCGTTCTTGGTCCACGTGGTTCTGCTTCAGCTTCAGCTCCTGCTTCTGCATCGCCAGATCCTCTTCTTGTTCTTGCAGCCGCACGATCTCAACGTCAAATACACCAGGTGCTCGGTGCCTGCGTCGACTTCGATCGGCTGAGAATCCGCCGTTTAGCGCTTGTTCACTTGCTTTTTTTGTACGAAGCTTTCGTCGATCGTGATGCTCACATGTGACGGAACCAACCGGTTGGTTTATCAGCGACGCCTGGATGAGCTGGTCTTGCTCAGCGATGATCTCCTGCGCGTCTGCGAGTTTCTTCTGAAGCACCGCAATCGCCTCGTTGCGATCACCGAGCTCATCCTGCTCGAGATCTTCTCGCATCGCGACTTCAAACTGGCCGATTTTGCCCTGGAGAACGTCCATGGACTTGGAAATGTACTGCGGCAGCTGCTGCTTGGACGGCATGTTGAACGCAGTGGGTATGAAATCGTCAATGGGGACGCTCGTCAGCTCAATCAGCTCTTCTGATTGTCCTTCTGGTCCTTTCCTGTAGTAATCAGGGCTGCATAAGTGACTCGAAACAGCATACGCACTGAAAATGGAAGCATAGGCAAACGTACTTTGCGAGAAACAGATGCGCTGCTTTCCGGTACTGGGACGTCAGCAGCTCCAGTTGCCGCTGCAGCGCTTCATAGTTGCTGACCAGCGCTTCGTTCTCAAACAGGAGCTCCGCCTTTTTCCGTTCAAAGTTTTCCATGATCTGCTTTGTCACCTGGCTTTCGTGGGACTGCGCCTGCTGCGCTGTTTGCCTTCTCTCGGTGGTCCCATTGAGCGGCTTCCCAACTGCAATGCCCTAGTCGTACATACAATCACATTATACAACGATACATGCTGTTAGCCTCGAGCCAGCATAATTAATCTCACACACGACAGCCAAGCGTTGTACAATCGTACACGCTGCTCTTTGCTGCTTCGAGCCACCGAGTCCTGCAGGTTCTTGCGCAGCCTCTCATATTCCGCGTCCTTGCGACGTAGTTGCGCCTTGAACGATGTCTCCACGCCTTGCAGCCTCGCGACCATGACCTCGAGCGACTTCTTCTCGGTCTGCAGCGTCTTGCGCTCGTTCATGAACGCCAGCTCTTTCGCGCGGAAGTAGTTTTCCTGCTGCGCCAAGTTCTGCTTGTTCGCCTCCAGCTCATTCGTCAGCGACTGGACCTGGTGTTTCCTGCGCTGCAGCTCCTTCTCGAGCATCTGTAGCCGCTCGTTCATCTCGTTTTGCCGCACGAGCTCCTGGTTGCGCAGATAGAGGAGCAAGCTGATGAGGTCCATGGTCTCGCGCAGGCACTTCTCCGCTCCGTCTTTCTCTTTCTGCAGCTTCTCCTTCCCCACGGCAGTGTACGCCGTCTGGCTGTTGATGAACCCCCACACGCTCTTGGTCAGGTTCAGCTTGCAAATCGCTTCTTCCTCGCCCTGTTCCGGTGGTCCAAATCCCGTGCCGCGCAGCTGGGAGCTCATTTCGAATGCGGCCGAGCCCGCGACGTGCACCAGCTGCTCATTCAAGTACTGCTCGCTGGCATCCAGCCCCTGGTTCGCTGGAAGCCGCCACGTGAAATACGACGCGGACGACGACGAGAGACTCTGTAGCAGCGTCGTGGTCATCGGGTGGTCGTCGCGCTCTACGCTGTCGCTCTCGCTATCAACTCTCATCTTCTGTGCAACAGGAAATCCAGTAGCGTCTTCGTAGGCATCGTGCTCACCGCCGTCAAACACGCTTGACGACGCGTTCCGTGCTCTGCTGGCATCGCTGTGCGGTTGCTGGAACCGCTGCTGCTTGACGCTCCACGTTGCCGCTGCGGCGTCAGGCTCGGGTCGCGAGCGCTTTTGAAGCGGGAGCCGCGCGCCAGCGTCCGGCATCTCTTCGCGCGCCATCCGCTGGTGCTGCTGCTGCTGTTGGTCTCTCATGATTCCGCTCGTCGTTCCAAAGACCAGACAGAATGCCAAAAAAAGAGATCGCGCTTTCCCGCCAAAACTGTCCGCCGTTGATGCACCAGATTTTGTATACGCGCTTTGAAACAGTTATCTAAAGCCAAACAGATGCTTTTGGACAGTCAGCAGGCGTTGCGCTTTTAATAGGACGCATACGTATTTGCTGACAAGCAGCGGTACGTGTTAAAACCGGCCCAATAACTTGCCTTTCGGCCGCTGCTAAAGGATCCGGATATTCAAAGACCTCCAGGTCCAAATCAACACTTGTCAATCGCCAAGTGTTGATTTGGACCTGGAGGTCTTTGAATATCCGCTTATTAGAGCGGAGGTGGAGGGAACGGAATTCGCTTTCCACACGGAAACAAGAACCAAGACGAGCAAGAAGAACAAGAACAAGAACAAGAACAAGAAGAGAGGCGAGACGATGGGAACATCGTCGCTGGTGGACGCAGCTGAGCGTGGAGACGTGCAGGCCGTGAAGGCCCTGCTGGAGAGCGGAGCAGACGCGGACGCCTACGACGCGCGCAGGTGTACACCACTGATGCTCGCAGCGGGGACTGGATGTGAGGACGTCGTGACAACACTACTGGCGAACGGCGCGCATGTCGACAAAGCAAGTCAAGATGGAGAGACGCCGCTGCATCGCGCGTCCATTGAGGGCCACCTCGCTGTTGTGCGCGTGCTGTTGCACAACGGCGCGCAAGTGGACAAGCCAGATGAAAGTGGAATGACGCCGCTGATCGCTACGTGCGCGAAGGGTCCTAATATCGACGTCGTGAACGAGCTACTGGCACACAATGCGCAAGTGGATGCGGTGAATGGACGTGGCGAAACCGCACTGTTGACTGCGAGTCGGAATGGACATGTGGAGGCTGTGCGCGCGCTCCTGCAACATGGTGCGGATGTGACCAAAGCAACGCAGAAAGGAAACACGTCGCTCTTTGTCGCTTCTCAGCGCGGTCACCTCGCGGTTGCTCAGCTTTTACTGGAATGCGGCGCGCACGTGAACACTTCATGTGTGGGGAAAGCTACGTCGCTCTTTATCGCCGCGATGAACGGACATCACGCAGTCGTCGAAGAGCTGCTCCGACACGGTGCGGGAACAGATAGTATCGCAGAGAGCGGCATCACTGCTCTGTACGCTGCAAGCTACAACGGACATCTGGATGTCGTGAAGGCACTCGTCGAGAGCGGCGCCGAAGTCGATCGAGCTGGCATCGTCGAAGAAACTCCGCTTTACGTCGCATGCGAGAAAGGTCACTTCGAGGTGGTGGACACACTCATTCGCGGAGGTGCGCAAGTGAACAAGACAGCTATGGAAGGTCCAACTCCTCTCATCCTCGCGGCGCAAAACGGTCACCTGGACGTTGTGAAAACACTTCTGAAGAGCGGTGCGCAGGTGAATGTTTTGGCAAAGAACGGAGGGAGCGCACTTCGGTTTGCAGCGGGAATGGGCCACCTGAGTGTTGTCAAGGAGTTGCTAGAGAACGGCGCGAAGGTGGATGTGACGGATGCGCACCAAACGACCCCGCTTTTCTTCGCGTGCCAACGAGGTCACTTGGATGTCGTTACGGAACTTCTAAAAAACGGAGCCCAAGTAAATCAAGTCAACGCCAACGGAGCAGGTCCACTACACATCGCATCTCACAGTGGTATCGTTGATATCGTCAAGAAGCTGATCGACGCTGGAGCTGAAGTAGACAAAGAGGACGCAAATGGCATGGCCCCTCTGTACATCGCATCTCAGAGCGGTCACCTGGACGTCGTCAAAACTTTGCTGGCAAGCGATTGCCAAGTCAATTCGAAGACTGCGGGGCGAATTACACCTCTCCACGTCGCTTCCCAGTGTGGCCACACCAGCGTTGTAAGTGAACTCACTCGCCACGGTGCTCAAGTGGATACTGCAGACGCCGAGGGAGGAACTGCGCTTTTTTCTGCGTCTCAAGAGGGGCATTCAGAAGTCGTCGAAACGTTGCTGAGGAGCGGTGCACAAGCGAACAAACTTGCTCTACACGGAATGTCTCCTCTGTTCGCCGGTACCAAGCCAGACCACGTAAACATCATCAACACGCTCGTGAAATATGGCGCCAATGTGAACATGGCCGTCGCGGATGGGAAGACGCCTCTGCACGTGGTGGTGCTCAACGGTGGTCACCTGGAAGCAGTCAGTGCGTTGCTAGAAAACGGCGCGCAAGTTGACAGAGCGGATGGAACTGGAACAACCCCATTACTTCTCGCCTCCCAACAAGGTCGTGTGGACATCATGCACGAGCTCGTAAGGCAAGGGGCTCAAGTAAACTGGCCCAATTCCGGCGGAACGACGTCACTTCACCTCGCATCCAGTGGGGGTCATCCCGATGCAGTAAAAATGCTCTTGGATTGTGGTGCTGATGTCGACATGGCGGACCGGTACGGTTGGACTTCTCTGTACATTGCTTCCAGCCAAGGCCGCGGTGATGTTGTGAAGGAGTTGCTGAATCGTGGGGCTCAAATGGATAGAGCAGACGCAACTGGAGCGACTCCGCTCTTCGCTGCATGCCGTCAAGGGCACTCAAGTATCGTGACTGCTCTTTTAGAGTCAGGTGCAAACCTCACCACACCAGACTTCAACGGACACACGCCCCTTTCCATTGCGTGCTTCGGTGGACACAGCGACATCGTCCAGGAGTTGCTTCGCCAAGGTGCTCTGGTTGATCTACCGGATCGTGGAGGAAACACGCCACTGATTTGTGCGTCCCAGCAGGGGCACTTCCAGATCGTGAAGCTTCTCATCGCCTTTGGCGGTTTGATTGATGCGACGAATGCAGTTGGAGAGACGGCGTTGACTGCAGCTGGACGTGCCGGGAAGTTTGATGTGCTGAGAGAACTGATGGACGCCGGTGCGTTGGTGCACGTTCGACCAGCGCATGGAGAGACTTGTCTGATCTCTGCTGCTCGATTTGATCATCTCAGTACGGCTGATCTGCTCATTCAACGAGGATGCCTTGATCGAAGAAGCAGCCATCTGGAGTCCGAGGTACCCTTGATGCTTGGCACGCTCCAGACTCTTTGTGACTATGCCCCGCGCATGCACGAATTTGCTTCGATGTGGGACAGCGTGGTGCAGCGGCTGATAAATCTGCATGCTCAAGCCGAATGCGACGAGGAATCCTTCGCGAAGATCATCCGTCAGTTCGTGGCGATCGTTTTCCGCCTGTTCAAGCTCAAGGCGATGTGTGAGATAAACAACGTCTTCCTTCGCGTCATTGCTAGTCGGAACGTTGCGAATAGAATACGCGATTTCCACACGGAGATCGACGAGTTGCAGAAAAACGTCAAGTCGAGCGCAATCAAGCTGATCCACAGTGCAAAATGGGAGTACGACCAAGCCGCGATGGTTCAAGTCTTCAGGTTTGCTCTCAGAGAAGCACACCAAGCGGCTCTGAGCCTAAACGGGGAAATTGACCAAGTTGAGTCGATATCGCTGCTACAACACGAGTTGCACGCGCGCCGCGATCAGCACAGCGAGGAGATGCTTGAGTTGCTTCGCGATAGTTTGAAAACGGCGCTGCGCTTCTCGAAAGGATTCGTTGTCCCGGCGCTCCCTGAGTGGTTCATTTCGCATTACGAAATCGACGTTGACCGAAGCCAAACTCTCGACACTCAAAGCGACAGCTCGATGCGACCAATTCAAGCAAAATGGCAGAGCTCGGACGTCATGGTGGGCGAACTCAACGTGCCACAGGAAGACTTTGAGATAATCGCTATTCGGTGGTACAAGCTGAGCCATCCGAACGTGGTCGAGCTCTTCGGCGCGTCACAGCTTCGTCGTCCATTCGTCGCTGTCTTTGAAAAGGCCAAGACTACAAACTTGCGAAGCTATTTGTCGATGGTGCAACACCGGCACCAGGTGTGGCAAAAGCTGTTCGAGGTCGCTCTGGGACTGAAGTTTCTCCACGAACGAGGCATCATCCTCGGTTCCCTCCAGTGTGGGCATCTTTGGGTTGACACTCACGGCGTAGCGAAGATCAATGGGTTTGACATCGAAGCTTCCAACTTGCAGCCTGCTGATGACCCCGACCGCGTTCGTTGGCAGTCGCCCGAGTGCTTGCGAGGAGAGAACCCATCGATCCAGTCCGACATTTACTCGTTTGGAATGTGCATTTTGGAAGCGGTGAGTGGGCAAGTTCCGTGGAGTAATGACACAACCAGCGAAGTCGCGTCAAAACTTGCACGAGATTCGAGACCTCGACGACCACAGGACATGGCTGACTCGCAGTGGCAACTTGTGAAGAACATGTGCTGGGCGAACCCGGCGCAGAGAACCAACATGTCGCGGGTCGTCGAGATTTTGAGCCAGTTTGCAGCTGATATGGAGCGTGGCAGCAGTGTCCGAGTGGTCGAGCCTGCCTCGTCATACGTTGGTACCAGCCATCTCGATATCCACGAGTTTGTTTTTCCAGAACTGGGATCGTCGTTGGAGCAGTACTTGGAGCGGCTGAGAAACAACATCACTCTGTGCCGCGATCATGTGGAAGAGATCCACCACGTTTTCTGCCGACTGCAAAACATCTACGAGTGGCTCTGCTCCATGAACAAACTACCCAGTGATCCTGGGGTGGCGAACTATAGCGCGGCGCTGCTGAGCTTTCGCAGCTTTTTACGCATTACGGCGCTCTCTGAAAAATCCGTGCTTGAACGAGCTCGAAGTCAGAGAGTGTCGTCACGAAACAGCGTACTTCACCGAGAACTTGACATGGTACTTGAGGCACTGGAGATGCCGAACACTGATCGGATCCACCACTGGCGTGAGAGCATGCAAGGTGACGAAGAGACGAGAGGAGAACAACCTGGAAGCCATCACAGCCCTGATGATGAGCCAAAAAATGCAGATGAGAAAGACGCGCCAGCCCTGGAAATCGTCCGATTTGACACGGGGAGTAGTGCTCAGGCTCCCCTGCATCTTGATGTAGTGAGCAAACCGTGGCGCATTCCACTGTACGAAATCAAATTCGCGCGAGATGAGTCGATCGGCACGGGCTCTTTCGGCGAAGTCTTTCTAGGCACGTGGTTAAGCACTCCTGTAGTGGTGAAATTCATGGGATACAAAACCGATGCTGCCGGATGCCCCCAAGAACTGTTTCTGCACGAGTTGCGAGTCTGGTTCCCACTGAAGCACCCGAATGTTGCGAGACTCTATGGCGCGTTCGACGTCGACAAGCGCTACTTCGTGTGCGAGTGCGTTGCGAACGGTACACTGCGCGAATATTTGAAACAAGAGCAAAACCGCGACAAGAAGTGGCAAAAGCTGCACGAAGTCGCCCTGGGACTGCGGCACTTGCACCAGAACAACATTTTGCACAACGACCTCAAGGGCGACAACTTCCTGGTCGGCGCCGACGACAAAGTCAAGATCATCGATTTCGGCTTGAGCAGCATTCTCAACAGCGCTGAGGTGAAGTTCAACCAGAAGAAGCTGGGTGCGCTACAGTGGCGATCACCCGAGTGCTTACGTGGGGGCGAGCGACTTACCCTGGCGTCCGACATCTACTCGTTCGGGATGTGCATCGTGGAGGTATTCTCTGGTGCATTTCCCTGGGGGAATAGAATTCCAGACGCCGCTGTGCGCTTCCAGGTGTTGCGCAAGAAAGCTTTGCCGCGCAAGCCTGACGCAATGCACGAGAACCAGTGGAGTTTGGTCCGGATGATGTGCGCTTTCAATCCGGTCGACCGAATCGACATCTCGACAGTCGTCGATCGGCTTGACGAGTTCGCGCAGCAAGAGAAGGCAACAAGTGCAGAGGCTTCAGCGTTCCGTAAAAGCACTGCTACGTAGTACACTACTGTAGTTGGTGGCTCAGCCAAACCGCCCACAAGATGAGCATTTCCATCACTATCAAGATGAGAAACTAGGATTGTTGCTGAAATCTTGGTGGTGACTCCAACACGCCAAATTCCGAATATTCAATAGTAGCTCCACGTGTTTTCGACCACCGTGGGGGGGGTGACGTCGAGGAAGGAGAGTCGACCCTGGCCAGCACCAGCAGTTTCGCGGCTCGGTGGTCATTCCACCCCAGCCGCATTTGTCACACCCATCACGCACAAGAACACACTGCTCTTCAAAATACCAATTCACTCGCTGTATTAATGGGATTCGACTGTAGCAGCCAGCGACTACACTAGTCTAAAGATCACGGCACGAACACACACACATTGTTCGTCCAAGTTGAAAGCCTCCTGGAGATGCAGGTCGCAGTGGCGCCGGTGCAACCAACGGCGCACGACCTCAGTCTCCTCTCGCTTGTATCCCCAGCACAGCGGCAGCAGACTCATGGACGCAAGCCAAAGCACTCCGTCTCGCTTCTCCAAGTTCTCAACCTCGTCTACAGCTGGCTGCTCTGGGGGTTCTTCACGATCCTCATTTTCGGCCAAGCCCTCGGGATCATATTGTTGAGCGTCGTCACCCGCTCGCACTTGTACTTTGGTCAAGATCTATTGCCCGGCGTGTACCAAGTGCTTGGGACAAGCGACTCGCCGTTCAGAGATCGGAGTTTCGTAGTGCTC
>JAASFI010000720.1:0-19062 GCA_023333705.1 Globisporangium viniferum | reverse complement strand
CTTTTTGCATGTGGTTTTCTGTGTTCTCTTTCTTTTTTGCCATGAAAGCTCCTGTTTGAACAGCGCTTTCAAAAATGAAAAATTGAAAAAGAAAATCGAAAAAAATCGGGTGCGTCTATAATTTTTCATATGACTGTAGTACCCCCCTTCGCGTAGTCGTAGGAGCCGGACTGAGTGTAGAAGTTCTAGCAGGGGCTCACGAATCTGGATTCCTTCGTTCCTCCTAGACTGGAAGAACGTTGGGTGGAATCGAACGCATTATGTCTCTCTTTCCCTCACCAGTTGAATCGATCGAGCCCTTTGCTCGATCGAGTTCGAAGGTTAGCTAGATCGAGGTAGAAGCTGCGAACTGGCTTCTGAAGCGCAGCGCTGGAAACGTCGTCGTCTCTCCTTTTCTCTTGAGCGCGAAGTATAGAGCAAGCGAGGATTTCGCCGCCTTCATAAAATCGCGGTAGGCAGAGTCCTGCAGTTGGATGTGTCTCGCTAAAGCCTTTTTGTTATTGCGGAAGTAGCCAGCCATTGTCTTTATCTGTGCAATCGGTTTGCACTTCGATCCCAGCTTCGTCACAGACATATTCTCGTTGTCGTTCTTTCAGCCGCGCAGAACAAGGCGATACCTGCAGTCGTCTCATGATGATCCAACGAGCTTGTTGTATATGGCCAGGTTTGTGGCAATCATGAGATCGAGCTTTTTGCGCTGTCTTTGATCTGGGTACTGCCTCACTTTTAGACAGGTGCTGACGATCTTGTCAGGAGAAAGGTTTGGTTCGTTCTGCGCCGGTCACTCCCAAGAATGCCTTGCCACTTCTGCTGCTAATCTTGGGTCACGTCCCCTCCACGGTGATCGATTGGCGTCCCCGTAGTGGTGCACACCATACCAAGACGTGAGGAACGGCACCATTACTACGTCCGGCTGTGCAGGGGATCGATCGCGAGGCTTTGAGAGCGCATTCAGCGTAGTAGGCTGCTGAGTGGTGCGCCACCCCCATGGCTTTCTCTTCGTGCACGCGCTTGATCTGGCGGCGCTGGTTCTAGTTCGCGCGCACGCGGTGGTAGTGGCAGAGGTTGTGCAGCGAGCCATTGTGCTTGCGCGCGCCGGCGAACTCCTTCCAACAAAGCCGAGAGCGTTGTCCGTGCGACAGAAAGTGGGCTTTCTGAGCATTGTGTACTACTACTCGGCAAGGAACAACCCAGCGTTTGCAAGAATCGACTCTGCCGTGGTATCACAGATTTCCGTGTTTGCAGCGTCGTATCGCCGCTGCGCGGTGTGCTTCACGCCAGCAGAGTATCCGAGGCGCATCCGCTAAGCACGAGCGGATGCATTTGTGTGGGACTGACTTCCGTGAATTTGTTCATATCTGTACGTCTCTCTCTATGTTCGAGCCAACCAGCACAGCGCGTACAACAATATCCAGATCGTCACAAAAATGTTCAAAGTCTCTTCGGTATGAATCGCTTATTGATTGAATTGGTTAATATTTGTCGTGATACTCATTCATTTCAGAAGCTCTTCTCTCTCTCTCATGCGTACTTGGCTGAACGAGGGATGGATCGAGAGAAGTAGTCCAGATTGTAGTTGCAGTAGCTGTCGCTGCTCACTCCGCGGCTACGAACACCTGCGCTCGCACTCGGCTGCTTCCCGCTCCGCGTCAACAACTTTCCCGGAGACGACGGGTACAGGAGCTCGTGGTTCGAGAGGTTCTGAAAGAGCCACCGCATCTTCAGGATCTCGGGGATCGTGATGCGCGTCTTCGGATCTTTGTCGAGCATGCGCTCGGTCAAGTGGCGCAGTTGTTTGGACACGCGCCGCCACTTTGGACTCGCGAAGCTCACGTCGCCCTGCATGTTCTTGACCATGATCTGGTACAGATCTGTGCCGAGGAACGGGATCTCGCCCACGATCATGTGGTAGAGTACGACGCCAGCGCCGTACACGTCGGCTTCCGATCCGTACTTGCCTTCGAACCGCTCCGGCGCCATGCACCCGAACGTGCCCATGGCTTTCCGCTGTCGCTCTTTCTCATCCTCCCCGTCGTCATCGTCATCATTGCCTTCGTCGCGGCTCCACCGCCGCATCCTCTTCTTCAGCGTGCTGCTGCCAAAGTCCACGAGCTTCAAGTTTGTGAACGCGCGCGGCGAGTCCGAGTCAAAGAGGATGTTGCCCGCTTTCACGTCGAGATGCAGGATGCCGTGCTGGTGCAGCGAGTAGAGCGCGCAGCAGAGCGACGAGATGACGCTCTTGGCGACTTTCTCGTGCAGCGACCCAGCGTCGCGGATCCGGTCTGCGAGTGAGCCGCCACTGTAGTACTTCATCACGATCGTCACCGAGTTGTCCCGGTTGTTCTCGTACATGTACAGGTATCGCGCTAAGTACGGCTGGAGCCCTTCAATCGCGAGCGCGCGCTCCGTGATCTGGATCTCGTTCCAGCACTTGGCTTTGCTCACGCGTTTGAGCGCATACCTTTGGCTCCCACCTCGTGAATTGGTGCGTCGTGACGAAGATCCTGCGCTGGAGCTGGAGGTCGAGAGCTGGGCTCTCGCATTGTTGATCTTCTCTTCTTGTACTACTTTGGTTGGTGGCTGCTGTCCACGTCCGCTATGGAGCTCCTCGGCATGCTCGAGGTCTTGACACCGGTACACGACCGAGTTGTTGCTCTTGGCGATGCTCTCAAAGCCCGTGAGGTTCTGCAGGAACGTGCCGAGCTCGATCCACATCTTGACGAGCTCATACATGCGCTTGCGCTGCGCGCTGGACTCGAAGCCGAGCACCCACGTGTCGTTCTTGCGCACGCGCGAGCTCGTCACGACCATGCCATTCTCGCCCGCGACCTGCACGACCGTGTCTTCGCCGAGGATCATCACCTTGAGCGGGTTATCGTCCAGCACGACGCCCGTGCCCACCTGTCGGTAGACCGCGAGGATCGGCGATTTCGAGCCGCGGAGCACGACCCACCGCGCCTTGGAGAGCCACACGGGCATCATGCGCTGCACCTGCACGCGCGCGTAGGCGATGAACTCGTTCGGGATGACCCCGAACGGCCGCTTCTTGCCTGCAGCAGAGGTGATTGTGGCGCAGTCCTGGGTAGAGGAGGAGCTGCTGCTGGCGACCGTCGCCCCTCGCGGCCGGCGCAACGGCATCGTATTGCTGCGGTTGACAGATGTAATGAGCTATTGGCGCGTAGAGCTAACGTTTTTTCCCTTTAGAAGTAGAAGGCGGGCGTGAAGCGTTGAGCTAATGGGTTGATTGATACAAGCGAAATGGAGCGATGCGAATAGCCAAAGTAACGCGCTGAGAAGGCGGTGGTGGGTTTCGCTCCTCTCCAGAGAGCCATTTTTGCTTCAAAAAGGCTCTGAATCCTCGCAGTCGAAACAGACTCGAAGATATCGGATACCCTGGATGGAGGCAACAGCAGGCGCAGAACTTTAACACAACAGCGAACTCTGGATCGACTGGGTTTGTTTTCTGTGGAAGGTTTTCTATAATAGAACCCCATAGTAAAATGTGTGGTGGTGCCGCATAGCGACTGACTGGTTGAAGAACAAAATGGGTACAGTTTACAAGGGGGAGATGGGCTCCGTTTGCAATGCTGGACTCACTCAACCTGCGGACCTTGATGTGTCCTGAAGCGCTCTTTGAATAATAAAACGCTCCACCAGCAACCCACCGCTCCTAAAAGCAAAACAAACAAGCAACAACAAAGGAAAAAAACAAGTAAAATATGGAAGACTCCACACACGATTGCTGGGTTGCGTGTGTGTGTGTGTTGCTGTGAGCGGATCCCTTCCCTCCCTCTTTTGAGGGCAGCAGGGAGGTACTACATACAACTTGGGCGAGGGTGGTGCAACGCTGGACCTTCAGAAGAGCCGTCGCCACCCCGATCGTAGCATATGTAGTTTGAGTATGAAATTGCTGTCCAGGACACACCGGACGGCAACGCGAGTCTAGCATCGTACGGTCTAGATGAATCGTGTGGGGTTACACTGCTATAGTAGTAATGTCAAGCGCGCCACTGCTGTTTGCCAGTCTCATTCATCTCTTTTTTGGAGCAGATAATACAGGAAGACAGACAGACAGCCTTGCGTGAGATCCCCTCTCTGATCTCTGGCGCATTCATCCATCCATGTGATCCACGTGAGGCTGTCTGATCGCTGGGCTTTTGTTCGCGTGTCTTCAAAGACCGAAGGAGTCGAGTCGACTACGAACTCGCTTAGCCAGGACCACGCTCTTCCAGAAGAGACCACACGGAAAGTACTCGAGTCTGGAGCCACCTCTCTCCATGGAAACAAATCTCTCGCGAGGTCCGATCACACGCAGCTCCAAAAAAATGTCAACCTCTAGCACAAACTTGGTGATATTCGTGGCTGACTGCTCTGCGGCACCAGCAAAAAGGTGATCGCTGGGGAAGGGGGGTTACTTGGTCAAAAATCACACGCAATGCTGTCGGATATGGGAAACAGTCAAGAGTACGATCGAGAGTCATGGACAACAACGCTGGGTGGCGACTTGCAACATCTATCAATCTATCATCAATGTGGTCCTTCATATCACCTTTTTTCTTTCTGCGCAGTATGATAGAATACGAGAGCCGGATGCGCGAACGTGAGCGGAGGTGGATATGACGTACTACTAAAATTTTAGTAGTACTGAAATGCTGGAACCGGAGGCACGATCGTGGTATCCCATCGACAAAAGTAGCCCTTCCAAAGTCTGCAGACACACGCCACAATGACCAACGAACTGAGTAAGGCATAATGTTCACACAGTGACAAAACAACCAACAGATTAGAGACCCAGACAGCTACACAACGTACTTGATGTTCTTCGACAGCGTGCTGGGCGTGAGCAGCGGAATCTTCTCGCTCGGCGCGAAGAGCTGGTTCGTGAACAGGTCGCTGTTGCTGTTGAGCTCGCTCCAGATCGAAAACACGCGGTGCTTGGCAAAGATCTCCTTTCTAGAATCACGACAAGCAGCACAGAGTTCTTGTTAGTATCAACCACGCAGCATCCATTCTCATTTTCGCAAGCCATTGTTCCCATTGCAAAAGACCACTCACCGTTGCCGCTCGCAGTCAAACATGAACGTCCCGTATTTACACGAGAAGAGATGATCCGCGAGGGTGATCAGGAACTTCTCGTTGAACTCGCACTCGGACGGGAACTGCCGGATAAACTGCCACACACAGTCGAGCCACATAAGGAACACCGGTGAGCGCTGGTCGTTCGTCGCATCACTTCGCGCGTGGCCGCATCTTGAACCAAACTGGTGCCCAAAGCTGCACCACCCCTTCTCGATCAGGCACTGAAAGCCACGCAGCGTGCGGTAGTACGGGTCGAGCATCATCTCGGCCAGCGAGACCATCTGCGCTGTGCGATCCCAGCCATCGCTGCAGTGCGTCAGCACAGACACGCCATTGTGAATCGAGTGGGCGAGCTCCGAGGATGCTTTCAGCACCAAGCGCACATGGCGCAGCCAACCGGAGCTCTCGATCTTGCTGTAGAAGCTCGACGAGTCCTCGTTCGCACCTTTGCGAGGCTCAAAGACGCTTGTCAAGCTCTGGAAGCTCTGGCGGATCGTGTGGATGTTGTCAATGTTCATAAAGATCAGCTTCCCGCCACGGTAGTTGCCGATGATCTCCGTGCCTTTGCCCATCGCTTTGTTGCCCACTGCGGCGAGCTGTCCTCGTGCGTCCATGATCACATAGCGTCCGTACGAGCGGTCATTGTTGCTGCTGCTAACACAAAGCAGTCGAACAAGCAGCTCGTCATCCATGCTTCGTGCGGATTTCAATCCCACGAGCGGTTGACTCGACCGACTGATCGTCGCGCCATTGCCGCGATGAATCCAGGAAACCACAGGCAGACGCGCGTGCGATCGGAACGCAGCAGCCGCTTTGATGCGCACGTCCGACATCGCCGACGGCACGATGAGGTGCTGAGGGTACGTATCACAGAGATCGTAGCGCGGAGACTGGTCAATGCAGCGCAGCCGGTCGGGAAAATCCAACAACCCGATGCGCTGGTACTCGCGTCGAATATCGAACGGGACTTCCTCGGAGGGGGCGACCGTCGGCGAGTACGCAAAGCAAAATGCGTCCAGCAGACTCACGGGGAACGCCAAACAGCTCAGGCATTTGTAGAGTTTGCTGTACTCCGAGTGGTTCGAGAACGAAAGGCGCACTACCTGGGTGTCTTTGCAGCGAATCACCACTTTGTACGTGTCGTCACTCGTAAATCCAAGCACCGCCTGTGCATGATCCATCGCCGTACCTGAGAGTGAGTTGCCATTGTCCATGCCGTCAACTGAGGAGATCGAGAGCACGGGGATCTGCCAGTCAATATCACCCTTGCCGAGCAGTCGCGTGAAGAAGCACCGGTAGTTTGTAATGTACAACTTGCCGCTGAGGTAGTGCGACAAACACGAGCCGTCGTGCGAGAGCACAAAGCTCTGGATGCTGGTCTCCACATGTGCGTAGCACAGCTCGCCAGGGAGGAAATGAACAGAAGTATCGGCTGTACCAACTCTCTCAAGCGTGAGGTGTCCCCCCTGTGATGGCAGCGCTTCGCCGTCAGCTGCAAACCCTTCTAGCGCAGAACTGATCGTTGCCGCGTGAAAGAAACCCATGTACATCGGTCGTCCAATGAGTTGAATGTGGCGCTTCACTTCCTCAGTCGTGACCCCGACGATCGGCACACCGTTGATCGAGTGCAGGATATCGCCGATCACGACTTTCCCACTCGCCTGGGCTTGCCCGACGCCAAGTCCACTGCGAGCCTGCGGATCATCGACAAACGCTTTCACTGCGAGACGATCTTCAAACGGAACTTTTGCTGCTGTGAGTATGATCCCCAGCGAGCCTGCTTGGAACTCCACGATATCGATACCCTCGGGTCCTTCGCGGTATCCCAACATCGGATTGCGTAGCACCTGAGCGAACCGGATGAGCTCCTTTGCACTCTCCTGTTCACTCCCTGCGCTAGAGCTCTCCTCTGAAGGCGCGGTCTGCATGAGCAAACGCCAGCAGCCAGTGTTGTCTGTGGATCGCAGCTGCTTGGACATCGTGAGCAGCTTCGCGACGCACAAGTACCGAAGTAATGGGAAGCCGATCCACTGCGAGTCATCCGCATTACCATCAGCACTGTTCACAAGACTGGGGAGGTCGTGAAGATAGTCTTCTTCTTTCGAGATGTGCGGGAAATTGATATCCGGACGCTCGCGATCCTGGATCATCGCGTCCCAGACCTGCAGCAGCTCGTCAAATTCAAACTCGCGCGCCAGCAACAGTCGGATCCAGCGAAGACAGTACGTCTCGGGCACAATCTCGAGGTTCTGCAGGTGGTAGTAGAGCTGCGGGTCTTTCTCCTGTAGCAGTTCGTACTGGATGTTGCCGCAAATGCGATTCAGAGGCGGCTGCTGCTTCTTCTTTTCGCCGTTCCCAGACGCTGAGGAGTAGGACGAAATCGGTATCGAGCTGTCTCCAAAGAGCGTGTTGTTCGGGTCGTCGCTCTCCTTGAGCGAGAAATTGCCAAAAAGTCGCGGCTCGCCTCCACGAGACGGACTTGACGACCCAGTCGCGTGGTTTGTGTCTTCATCACCGCCATCATGATCCCCATTCTCTTCTCCTCTCGGCGGCGTCTGCGCGATCTCGTAAAATGGCTTGAGGTACAGCATGATCACTTCAAACACAAGGAACGTATCGGCTTCGGCGAACTCTGGAAGCTGGTAGGTTGGATCGTTCTTCTTGGCGCCTTCTTCTTTCGAAAACGGGTTGGACGGGTCGTTATCAGCATTCTCAGCAGCATCGCCATCAGCACCACCGCCACCACACTTCACTAGAAACGCATAGAGCACCACGGCCGCGACGTCGTGCATGCCCTGTCGATACGAAATGTCAGGGTGCAGTTTACACCACACGAAGAGCACGTGGCGCAGGATCCCGCGGTACTCTTCGTTCTGGAAGAGCGTCTCGTTGCCCGCAGGGTACAGTCGCTCCAGGTCCGTGTTGATCTCGTACAAGAGCGTCTCGTCACTGAAGAACTGCGCCCACCCTGCTGAATGCGGAGGCGAGCTGGCTTTCTGGTCTTCTTCTCCATGAGCTGCACCTCCTTGCTCTTTAGGCGCTTCGTCCGACGTGTCGTCATCATCATCGTCTTCTTCATCGTCGCTATCCCAATTGATCGACCCACGCACAACGCTCGGCACAGACCGCACTGCGGGTGTCTGCTGCTGTTCCCCGCCGTCCTGCTGCTGCTGTTGTTCTTGGTGCTCCATGAACGCCGTGAGCGGGTCTGAGTTGCCCACCACCGCGTCCATCTTGAACACGAGCTTCTCCTTCAGGAACGCGTACCGCGCGCGGTCGAACGTGACGCCGTCGCGCTGGATGCAGATGCCGAACGCGTTCGCCCACTGCTCGCCGTAGCTGAGCGACGGTACTGCTGCTGCTGCAGTAGGTGACGGCGAAGATGACGGCGCGGGGTGCGCGGCCTCCAGTGGCGGCTCCATTTCCATCGTCTTCAGGGCAGCGCCGCGTGCTTCAATGTGGGTGCGGGCGTGTTTTTTTTGCTTGCAGTCGATCTTTCTCTCACACAAAAGTGTGGACAAAAATCATAAGTTTTCCGATTTGAGGTACATATATTTTCGTGCGTGCTACACAACACAACCATTTTTTGTAATTCGTTCTTCCGAACGCTTTGAGCTTTCAAATTGGAATTCCGAGCCAAACATGCGAAAACTCAAAAGGCTTGGCGTTAATCGGGTCATCTAAAAAAATGTTTTTCACTTGTCGGAAGATTCGCTTGGTTTTCAGCTCATACTCCCGTTAAAGTCTCGTTATCCGTCTCATTGACTGTGACTGTGACTTTTCACAATTTGATCAGCTTTAAAATGTACTTTTGATGAAGAGGGGGAGGGGTTTGCTCAAACGCCAGACAGTCGCACTTTACCGAACCTTTCGAGTACGCTGTAGTTCAACAGCAACTTGCCCAAGATGAGTGGAAAATGATGTCATTTCGCAACTGGACGCCATGAGCGCAAAGCAGCAGCAGCAGAGAGCCACCACCATAGCAGCAGCAGCAGCCGGCGGAGACGACGCATCGGCGCTGCCGCTCTACGCCACGAAGCAAGAGAGTGCATCTGCCGGCACGAATGGTGCGACAAATGGGCGTGGCGACGCGACGGGACCGTACGTGGACGCTGGCGTCTACCGCTACGAGCGCGATCGCAAGAGCCACGAGTTCTTCTCGCCTGGTCCGCATAGGTGCGATTGCTGGAAAAAATTTTGCTCATGGAAGGATACAAACGCGGGTCTAATGTTTCTTCTGTGTTGGTGTGTGTGTTTATACAGTACCGAGCGCACTGTGAAGGCGCCGTCCGCGATTTTCAACTTGGCGTCGACGATCATCGGCGGAGGCATCCTGTCGCTGCCGTACGCGTTTGAGAAGTGCGGACTCGTGCTCGCGTTCGTGTTCATGATCGTGTCTGCGGTGGCGTCGAATTTTAGCCTGTACGTGATCGTGAGCTGCAGTCGACGCGGCGGCGCGACGACCTACGAGGAGATCGTGCGCAAGGCGCTTGGACCGAAAGCCGGTTTGATCACTGTGACACTCCTGGTGCTGCTGACGTTCCTCACGATGGTCGCATACGTGATCCTGATGAAGGATCTCGTGAGCTCGCTGGGCGAGCAGTTCCTGTTTGCACGAGCGATCAGTGCTGCGGAGCAGAACATGCTCACGATCGTGTGCATCGCGCTCGTGTCGCCAGTGCTCTTCGCGAAATCGATGGACGCGCTGCGCTACACGTCGATCTTCAGTTTGTGCGCCGTGTTCTTGCTGGCGATTGCGGTCGCGATCCGCTCCGTGCAGTCGCTGCAGTCTTTTGATGAGGACGTCATGATCATGAACTCGGAGCCAGTGTCGATCAAGCTGTTTCCATCGGACTGGAGAGATCCAGTGTTTGCGTTCCCGATCATCAGCATCTCGTTCTTGTGCCACTTCAACGTGCTGCCAGTGTACCGCGAACTGCACAAGCCGACCCGCCATCGTCTGAAGAAGATCGTGTCTGCGACGATGTTCTCCACGTGGGCGTTCTACATGGTGGTCGCGACGATGGGCTACTTGTTCGCGTACCGTCTCCCAGGTGGCGTGAAGGATGACATCCTGAACAACTTCAGCATCAACGACTCGCTGATCAACGTTGGCAGACTGGGACTTCTCGTGACGATCATGATGAACCTGCCGCTGATCATGCAGCCGTGCCGCATGAACACGATCCGCCTGGGGAAATACGTCAGCGGCTTCATCAAGACGTACAAGTCCAAATCCTCGAATGGCGAAGACATTGCGCTGTTGACGACCCCAACGGTGGTGCATGAAGCAGTAACACCAGCTGTTCGCAACCAGAACGTGTTCCACGTTGCGCTCACGATTGCGATCATTTGCGGCGTCGTCGCGCTTGCGCTGGTGCTCCCGGGTGTCGCGGTCGTGTGGAACATGGTCGGGTCGACTGTGGGCATCCTCATCTCGTACGTGCTGCCTTGCGTCTCGTATATCATCATCCGCAAGAATCGCGTGAACACGGACAAGCGCAAGGTGACGGCGTGGTGTATCCTTGTGGTCGGCTCGATCATGTGCGTCGCATGCACGCTGCAGGCGTTCAAGCTGGTGTGAGTGCGAAATGGGAAGAGGACGATTCAAATTTGAAGTACGATTAACTACAAGGAGAAGAAACTACGACGACGACAACTACTCAACTAAAGACAGACAACTAGCAAATTTAAGATAGGGCTTTGAGCGCATTCCGCTAGCTACCCGATACCGGTAATCCAGTGCGAGCAGCTACTTTTTCAAATGCTGCGGGCATTACCGTAGCTCTTTTACATGCGCCACATAATGCAATAGTCGCAGCTCTTCGAGCAAGGCTGCACAGAAACGAGCCCAGACCCATTTCCGCCCCCATGCACACACACACGCTCGACTGGCGAGAGAGAAAGGTTGGCATCCCAGCCACAAAACGAATGGCTGTCCGCATTGACATTGACACCAGCATCCTGCTCCATTGCCACACAACCTGTCTCGTCAATGGAGTGGTGGTGATGGTGGCGTTCACGAACAGCTAACGTGGTGCTCTCATACTGTAAGAACAGTTTTGTATCCATATGAACGGCAGCATCCACACGGGTCTGTCGATGAATGCCGCATCTCCAAATGACGGACGCCTCGTCAGCCAATTGTATCCATCGGAAGGTCCATCCTGCCTCAAAAGATTTGTTTGCGCATTTACCGTATCTAAGCGGATTGTCGATGTAAAGTCCCTGTTCTCTGCTTCTACGTACTGTATTCCCCCAATTACTGGCCCTCAACTGATTCTACAGTGTTGCACCGTATACTGGCCTCAACTGAATCCAGTCCAACATTCTTCCTCTCGAGCAGATGATGTGCAGCCATTTGGCAGAGACGCGCAACACGCAAGAGCTACGAGAGCTGTACGAGTTCCATTTCAAGCAAAGCCGCTGAGAGAGCAAGTGCCATGACGGACACGCAAGCAGCGCCGCCCGCGTCGTTCTCTACGCTGCTGACCGTCGACCCACCGGCGTCCATGGTGCCAACGTCTGCGAACGCGCCGCTCTCCACGGGACCGTACGTGGACGCCGGCGTGTACCGCTACGAGCGCAACCGCAAGAGCCACGAGTTCTTCTCTCCCGGACCGCACAGGTAACGAAACGCAGTGAGATATTGGCGGTTTACCTTGCGCATTTGCTAATGGAGATCTGGACTCTGTGGACTTTTTGCATGCATGTTACAGCAAGGAGCGCACAGCGACAGCACCGTCCGCGGTGTTCAATCTCGTGTCGACGATCATCGGCGGAGGCATCTTGTCACTGCCGTACGCGTTCGACAAGTGCGGACTCGTGCTCGGGTTCCTGTTCATGGTGATCTCTGCCGCTGCGTCCAATTTCAGCTTGTACGTGATCGTGAGCTGCAGCAGAAGAGGTGGCGCGACAACGTATGAAGAAGTGGTGCGCAAGGCGCTGGGACCGAAAGCTGGCTTGGTCGCTGTGACGCTGCTCGTAATGCTGACGTTCCTCACGATGGTCGCGTACGTGATCTTGATCAAAGACCTCGTCGGATCACTCGGTGAGCAGTTTCTGTTTGCGCGCGCTGTCACGGTCGTCGAGAAGAACGTGCTCACGATCATCTGTATCGCGCTCGTGTCGCCGGTGCTCTTCGCGAAATCGATGGATGCGTTGCGCTTCACGTCGATTTTCAGCCTCGTGTCTGTCCTCGTGCTTGCGATCGCGATCACGATTCGCGCTGTCTACTCGATTGAGAATAACGATCCTGTCGATACATTGAGACCGGAGCCGATCGAGATCAAGCTGTTCCCTTCAGACTGGAGAGACCCCGTGTATGCATTCCCGATCATCAGCGTGTCGTTCCTGTGCCACTTCAACGTGCTGCCAGTGTACCGCGAACTGCACAAGCCGACTCGTCAGCGCTTGAAGAAGATCGTGTCCGCGACGATGGTGTCCACCTGGGTGTTCTATATGATCGTCGGTACAATGGGGTACCTGTTCGCGTACCAGCTCCCCGGGGGCGTGAAGGACGACATCCTCAACAACTTTGGCGGTAACGATGCGCTCGTGAACATCGGACGACTCGGGCTTCTTGTGACGATCATGCTGAGCATGCCGCTCATCATGCAGCCGTGTCGCTTGAACATCCTCCGCCTCGCAAACTATGTGCGCGGGTTTGCCAAGTCGTACACGTCCACGTCGTTGAATGGCGAGGACATTCGGCTGCTGACGACGCCGACCGCTGCAGCGACACCGCGCGACGCTGTGAGAAGAGGCTCGCGAGCTTCGCGTACTGCGGAAGACGCACTCCACGTTGCGCTCACGATAGTGCTCATCAATGGTGCTGTCGCGCTTGCGCTTGTGCTCCCTGGGGTCGCGGTCGTGTGGAACATGATGGGCTCGACCGTGGGCATCCTCATCTCGTACGTGCTGCCGTGCATCTCGTACGTCGCGATTCGCAAGAAGAAGCCCGCGTCGGACCCGCGCAAGCTCACGGCCTGGGGGATCTTCCTCGCGAGTTCCGTCATGTGCGTCGCGTGCACGTTCCAAGCATTCGCGTCGCTGGTGTGATCGTGCTCGTGTGCTGCCGTCAGCAAAAATGCTGCTGCTGCGTTTTTTGGCGAGGGCACTCAACGGTGTTTCTCTCTATTTGCATATATCAGCTGGTATACAATTGTAGAGGTATTTGTAAATACAAAGAACCTGAGTTCTGGTTTCCAGTGATCGTTTGTATGCTTCTGGTTCTGAATAAGAACCCACGACTGGACAGCAGCATGCGATTACTGAGGTTGCGCGGCTGGACTCGCGAGTCGAAAATGGATGGATCAACCTAAACAACGGTTAACGTGATTGAAGTGGCACATTCTCGCATTTCCCCAACAGAAGCGACAGCACACAACAAGGCAACAAGAGAAAGCAAGTCGACACGCCGCCGGCCACCAGACAACGACCGAACGCGCGTGCAGCGTTCCTCTCTTTCTTCCGCACACAGCAAGAGAAGAGCAGCACGAGGACGCGCGCGCCAAGCATCAGAAAGCGGATCGAGAAAGCGTCGCCACCAGCACCTTTCTTTCCATCATTCCGTCGTGAGCGATCTTCCGACCCCCCCCCCCCCCTTCCCAGCGCCAGTTCAACTTCAGCGCTCGGCGGATCAGTCACGGTGTTCAAGACCTGCGTCCATTATCACATTTTCAGCCAAGAAAGGAAGATAGCGATCGCTCTCTGGTGGATATCGCCTTGAGTGCACAGGATGGTGGCGCGCACAGTGACGGGTAATGAGATGCGGTCAGCGGCGGGCGAGTCGTCCCGCAGCGGCGGACAGCAGACGGCGGAGCGTGACGACGGCGCATTAGTGAAGAAGACAGTCAAGAAGAGTATGACGAAGAGCAAGAACAAGAGTGACGCTGTAGTATCGACATCGAGCGGGCTCTTCCACACCGTGACCGCGTCGACGCCACGAGCGAAGCGGATGGCGCGCGTGTACCCGCACACCAACGCCACAACGGCGCTACAAGTCCGCCAGCTTCAAGCGGCTCCATCAAGAGTCACTGGTTGTAGTGGTGGTGGAAGCTGTATGAGCGGACTTCCACCGCCGCAGCGTCGACCGCAGCAGGACGCAGGTGATGACGAAAATCAGGGCGAAGACGCTGAAGCGACGGCGACGTGGTGTGCGGTGAAAGGCCCAAGACGCGCGAGCTACCAGGTCGATGACAACAGCGACTGTGAAAGCGAGATGTCGCTGCCTCTCATGCCGACGCGCATCACGCGCCAGCTCAGCAACAGCAGCAGTATCAGCTTCAACAGTTCAAACTGCTATCAGAACAGATCAAGCGAGTTCTGTTTCGATGATGACGATGATGCCAGTGGTTCTGTGACGCTGACAGGATATCAAGACGCAACAAAAGGACTCAACACTACGAGCCACGTCCAAGAAGACATTCTTTCGCGGATTGCGACACTGAAAACGCTCTGCGACCAGGGCTTCATCTCGAGCGACGAGTACGAGCGCCGCAAGTGCGCGATCGTCGACGAGCTCACATTCTCAGTATACTCATCAGCGAACGACGAGAACGACGATGAAGAAGACGACGACTATGAAGACTATGGAGACGACTATGAGCAAGACCAGGGGACGCTGTTAGCGACGCAGTTTCAAACCGCGACGCAGCCGAGCCGCATGTCCTTTGGTCGCCCCGCTGAGGGACTCCCGCTCATTGTGCCGCACGCTCCGAATTTCCAAGACATCAAACCCGAGCTCGCGACAAAGCACGTGTTTGACTATGTGACGCGGCAGTGGAGCAGCTCGCAAGTGCAGATCGCGCTCGACGAGACGCCGTTCAGCAAAGGAAGCCTGCGCGTGGTGTACCACCTGCTCGACCTCACGAGGGATGATGAAGATGACAAAGAGAACCAAAGTCAACCCCTCAGTAGAAGACGACAGCAGAGGTCAAGAAGGAAGAACTACGTGGCAAAGCTCGCGATCGACCCGGACGAAGACCCGCAGACGTACTTTCGCGACACGGAGCTGCAGGCGCATTGCGCGCACTACGCGCAGATGTACAACTCGTACAACCCGCCGAAGCGCGTCGAGTTCATCGAAGCCTGGGTGCTCGAACTCACAGAACGGTAAGGCTAGGATCCATTGTGACTCCGTATGATGGATTGAGTATTGACTGATTGATCTCTGTTATTGCTATCATCATGTAGAAATGGCGCGCTGTGTGCCGTGGAGCCGTACATCCCGGGCGAGTACCGCAAGCACAACAACAACTTTGGCTCAGTGAGCGACGACGAGCGCAACACGCCACAGTCGTTCTCGCATTTCACGTACGAGGCGTCGAACCACAAGCTGCTTGCTGTGGACATCCAGGGCGTGGGCGACATGTACACGGACCCGCAGATCCACACGCTCAACGGGAACGACTTTGGCAAGGGTAATCTGGGTGTGCTGGGCTTCCAGAAATTTCTCTCATCGCACCGCTGCAACTCGATCTGCCGGTACCTCAAGCTCCCGTCCGTGAACCCAAAGGTGAGCAAAGAAGTGAATGTTATCGTTGTCGCTCTAATCTGTGGACTTGGACTGAACGGCTATTGTGTGCTATATGATAGGATCGCCATGCAGACTCGGGTACGCTGCCGATCCAGGAGCTCATGAACCGAGACCGCGTGCGTCCGATGCAGTTCGACTCGAAGCACTACTATGAGAACGCGCCGATGCTGCAGAAATACATCACACAATGCAGGGAGCTGGAAGGCAAGAACGGCGCGACAGCAACAGTACAAGGCGGAAAAGCAAAAGATCAGAGGAGCCAGGCGCAGAACAGTCATCACGGGTTCTTGCTGCGCGTTCTCTCGAGGCTCTTTTGCTGTGGAGGGCAGTGAGATCGTGCATCTTATTGCATGGTGCGTGTATGAATGATTATAGTAAGGGTGTGGTATGCGTATGAATATTTTTTATAACTGTGAGATGAAGACGAAACAAAAGACTCGACCGAAATGAATTTACAAGCAACACGAGGAATTATTGCCAAGCCAAATTATCAAACGAGGCTCTCGACCAGCGCGTAGAGCGAGTCTGCAAACGTCTCGAGCGAAAACAGTTCCCGCGCGCGCTGCTTGCCCTTGGCTCCGATCTCCGCCACGCGCTCGCTGTTCTTCTCCCCGCAGACTTTCGCCATCGCCTCCGCAAACGCGTCATCCGAACTCTCACACAGGAAACCGGTCTCACCGTCGAGAACGGACTCGAGCGGCCCACCGCTGTTGACTGCGATCACGGGCGTACCGCACGTCATCGCCTCGACGGGAACAATCCCGAAGTGCTCCTTGCTGGGCGTGTAGAGAATTGCCTGCGCCGTGGCCAGCAGCTCTTTCTTCATGTGGTCCGACACGGACGTGCGGAACTCGACGTGGTCCTTGAGCGAGAACTTGGCCACTTCCACTTCGAGCTCCTTCAAGTGCTCAATGTTCTCGCTGTTGTTCGGATCGTACCCGCCGGCGATGATGAGCTTGACGCTCGCAAACTCATCAGCGGAAACCAGTTTCTGGAGCTTGGCGAGCGCGTGGATCGCGAGTGCGACGTTCTTCTTGCGCTCAAAGCGGTTGAGCGAGACAAAGAGCGTCGGGTTGCGTGGTGCGGAGGGTTGAAAAGACTCGAAGACGCTCACGTCCACTGGCGGGTACAGGATCCCCAACTCTTGCTTCTTCACGCGTGGGAACGTCTCTTCAAACACCGAGCGCGTGAACTTGCTGTTGACGACCACGAGATCCGACGCCGCTACAATCATACGCAACAAACATTAGGTTAGGAATATGCATGAGCTGCAAAACAACATGAATACAGTGGTGCTCAATGAACGCACCCGTGGTGATCTCTTCGAGAAAGTCGAGCGGCCAGCGGTACAATCGCTTAAGCAGCGAGCCCGACTTGATGCTCAGCAGCATGTCCGGGTAGTGGCCGTAGAACAGCACGGGCTTGCCAAAGTAGCGCAGGATCGGGATGGAGATCGACACCTGGTCGACAAAAAACACGTCCAGCTCGCTCGAGTACAGAAAGCCGATCGCGAGCGTCACGTACAGCACGCGCACCCACGCGCACGCCGCGTAGAGCTTGCCGAAGATCGTCTTTGGCAGCCAGTCACCGTACACCTTGATGCACTTCGCGAGCGGTCCATTGCCGCGCGTTTCCTCAAAGCAGTGCGAGGCGTCGTGGTGCGCCGTGAACATCGTCACCTGCACGTTCTTCTTCTGCAGTGCGAGCATCGCGTTCACCACGAGGTTCTCGGCGCCGCCGATGCCAAAGTCCGGGTGCACAAAGCCAACGCGCAGCGGCTCAGTGCTCTTCTTCTCGCCTTCTGTCGTGGAAGCGCTCGCTTTCTTCTTCTTCCGGGTGGACGTGCAGAAGCCGAAGACGAACGCCACGAGCGCGTAGAGCACGAGGCTCACGGGCACACTCACGACCATGAGCAGCAGCCGCACGATGAACATGGTGGTGCTCTTCTTCTTGTCGCTGTTGGCGTGGTGCTTGAGCTTGTTGCGCTACGAGGCGAATGCGGCAATGACGAGAGGTCAAGCTCGTTGGCTCACTTGCTTCAATGCTGCTCTCTTGACTGGATTGACACATTTGAGGAGGAAAAGTGGAGGGAGGGGGAGGGGTACTACTGTCGTCACTGTGGTACATCCTCATTGCAGTTGAAAATTTCAACCAATTTTTGGTGTAATTATATTTTTTAATAATAAAAATACACCAAAATGAAAAATGATAAAACCAAAAAAAGAAAACCAATGGTACGGATATTGTTTGTGGTAATTTACAACAACATTAAAATTAAAAGGAATGTATTGATGTTCCATGAAAATCAACAATCAAATGTGAAAAATGAAACGCTCTCGGATGCGAATATCAGTTGCATTAGTTAGGGCATGCGCGCTTGTTGTGCCAATCTTTTTGCAACTTGCGCACCGCCGACTTTGTGTCCCCTTGGACGCTTCACCTCGACTCGGAAGCCTCTGGACTCGCTTCCTTTCCACTTGCGTTGGTTTGTATGGAGGCGACATGTCCTCTTCGTGCAGCTCTTGCATGATGGGGTTTTGAAGTGGGTTGAGGTCGCAGTACATTGCAGCATAACCCTGGACAGTGTAGCGCTCGTCGACAAATCGATACACGTCTGAGAATCTGTTGAAGTGGGAGAGGAAAGCGATATGTGTCGACAAGGCATGCGGAGCTGACCCAGGTACGAGCAGCTGCATTACTTTCTCTCTAAATTCGCCCGCTGCTTGTTGGCTGGGTATCTGGTGTCGAAAACGTATCCTTGGGTGGTCGAGGCTGGAAGCACACGGTAGAAGTTGATGGCGTCCCACTCCTCTTCGAGGCTTGCAAGGGAGTAGTCTGTGAGGAGTCGATCTTGTTGCTTCCACTGCACGCACATCTAACTCCTTTCGAATGATCTCTCCATCATCTTCTCGACATACAAGTTGAAGAACTGAATAGGAGGGAGGGAGCGGGCCGGGAGCAGCGCTGTTTTTGGACTTCACAAAGTTGGTTGATCTCCAGCCGTACAAAGGCGGAACAGCAACGTTGGGGTACAAGCACCATGTAACATGAAGGATTGGAGTTGCCCAAGTACTCCTAAGATGGCTGGTGGAGTCTATTGAGTAGAAGCATCTGGGATTTATACGCGGCCACGGTTTTTTGAGCTTGAATCGAATACACCAGCCGCTCAATCCCATCAATGATGTTGCCCTTGAAGCTGCTCTTCAAATTGCCGATGATGTGTCTGTGTAATGGACTGAAACCAGCCATTACATGAAGGTGGATCTGTCCCCAGATCTAGTGTGGCGCACACCACCTTCAGTGTGCATTGCGGAGGCAAAGGACATAGGGATTACAGTACAACAAGTCCCTGCATGCATGTGTGACGTCATCTGATGACGTCACGAAGGTTCTCTGTGCTAATCAGTACGGAATGTTCTTCACATGTACTAATCAGTGCAGAG